>NAVB01000493.1:0-25665 GCA_002179805.1 Acanthamoeba lenticulata | reverse complement strand
CGGAGCGGGTTGGAGGTGAGGTAGAGGCGTCGGAGGCCGCGGCAGGCCCCGAGCTCGTCCGGTAGGCTGGCCAGCTCGTTCCCGCCCAGGTAGAGGTCTCGCAGGTGGGCCAGCCGGCCTGCCCGCAACCAAAAAAAAGTGAACTTTGAGGCTCGAAAGTGGCTTCGGGCGAGGAGCGTACCGACTTCGGGCGGGAGCGTGGTGAGACGGTTGGAGGTGAGGTTGAGCACAGTGAGCGAGGTCAGGTGGGCGATGGACGACGGCACGCTGGCCAGTCGGTTGTTGGCCGCGTCCAGCACCCGCAGGCCGGCCAGCGGCCGCTCCCCCTCGTCATTGAGGCCGGCCTCGTCCGAGGTGTAGAACAGGGACGAAGGCAAATAGACCAAACGGTTGTTCTTCAGGACAAGGCAGCGCACTGACGAGCCATCATCGTCATTCACAAGCTTGTGGCCCGCTCCGTCTGCTGACTGCTGGGCAGTCAGCGCGAGAAGCGAAGGCAGGTCAGTGGGCACTCGTTCGAGTTTCAAGTCTGATAAGTCAACCACTGCACAGGCATCTTCTACTTCAGCCATCTTCTACTTCAGCTGGCTGCTGAATCCATCCGTTTGCTAATCTTGTGGGCACAGACAAAGAAATTTCCAACGCTTTCGGGTTTCTTCTGCTTTCCTGGTTTCTGTTACTCCTCCAACACCAAGCAGCTGCTTGATCGCTGGGTTCCTCCAAACAGCAGGATCCCTGGATTCTGCATTGACACAAGAACAAGAAAAGAGAGCCAGATAAGGGTAGGGTCAGGATGGGGTGTGATCCCACCCGTCCCATGGCAGAAGGATAACGTTAATATAAATTAAAAAGCAACTAAGTCCGGTTTTCTTGCGGCTGTGGGCGGTGTGGTGTTTGTCGGCATTTCTCGTCCGCAGTTTGCTCGTTCAATCTCAAGAAGGGCCTCTGGTGTTCGCTCGGCTTCACAGAGCAGCTGCCCTTTGCGCTTCTCTCCCTCCTTTCTCTCTGCACTACAACCCCTTGCAACAAGCTGGACTTGGATTTCCTTCTTGTTGCACTCCGAAAAAGATTAGCGCGTTACCGTCGCTAAGCTCCACCGAGCCATCTGAGTGAACTCAGCGCGCAAACGCGCACAGGCGAGCCGTTCGGGACCACAAGATGGAGTCAAAGCTGCAGCCTCTACCAAATAACAACACAACTTCCATCAACAGCGATTCATTCGAAGGCGATCAAGATCGCTCCTTCCTCAATGCTTCATCCACTGACAAGCATGTCGTCATCTCCATCCCCAGCTCGCCACGCAGCAACAGCAGTGCGCAGTCCACTTTGTTTACAAAGGATTTATTTAACCTATTAACAAAATTTCTTCAGATGACATTCTAGAACGATACAAGGGGATGATAGTTGCTGTCGTCTATGGTACTCGCTTTCTTCTGCCCAATTCGTGTGAATTTGGAATTGCACAAATTTGATCTCTTTCGCGACCCGCCAAAGGCCTTGTGTCCATGTGTGCGGTCTTGGTCAACAAGGCCGTGCTCTCTACGTGGAGCTTCCAGTTCCCGCTGACCATGATCGCCTGCCAGATGATCATCTCCTACATTCTCCTTATGTCACTCAAGCGAGCCTCTCTCATTGAATTCGATGACTGGTCCCTCGAGACCGCGCAAAAGGTCGCGCCGATGGCCTTGGCCCACGTGGGCAACGTGCTGCTCGGCCTGGCGGCCCTCAACCTCGTCGACATTCCCATGTTCGGGTACCGGCTCCTCCTCTTTCGGTCCCGTCCTCGTCTCACGCCCACACAAACGTACGCGCCCGCCCGACAGAGCGCTGCGACGAACAGCCGTGGTCTTTGTGCTGGCCATGGAATACTTCGTGTTGGGAAAGAAGGCCTCCTACCAGGTCGTCTCCTCCACCATGCTCCTACTCGCCGGTACCTTTGGGCCCCACCATCACCTTCATTGTTGTAGTTGTTGTCGTTTCCTGCCTTGGAGGGGCTCATGTCGAACGCGCGCAGGGGCGGTCGTCGGTGGCTGGGGCGACCTCAACTTTGACCTGTTCGGCTACGGCCTCACCTTCTTTGTCAACATCACTACTGCCCTCTCACTGGTGCGTTTTTATTTATACAAAATATGCTATTTCAATATTTTGTCTTTTCATCTTTGTGAAGACGACGTGGGGCTCACCTGGGTTGATGCACATCTTGCAGGTGTTGATCCCCAAGCTCGGGTCAGAGGCCAAGCTCAACGCGTTCGGGCTCATGCAGTACCAAATCACGGTCTCTTTCCCGATCGTGCTCCTCTGCATCATCGCCACCAACGAGCTGCAGGACGTGCTCGCGTACCCGTCTCTCTGGGACCCCGCCTTCCAGGTCGCCTTCTTTGTGTCGTCGGCCCAGATATTCTTGGTCAACTACACCCTTTTCCTCTGCACGCAGCTGAACTCAGCCCTCACCACCACCGTCACCGGTACGCTCGATCTCGTCTCCCAAGCGAACGAACCAAACACACTAAACAAACAAACAAACAAACATTCTGACCTCTTCCAGGCACGGTGAAGAACATCGGAGAGACGATGTTGGGTTTCGTGTTCTTCAGCGTCCCGATGGCGCCTCTCAACCTGCTGGGCATCTTTATCGGGTAAAAAACGTTTTCTTTTTCAGCCTTTATTATCTATTTGTTTATTTTGTTTATTTTTTATTTTATTTTATTTTATTTTATTGTTGCTTATTTTGGGCAATGTCGGCCGCAACAGGTTCCTGGGGAGCGTGGCCTACGCGCTGGTCAAGTACTTCGAGCAGCAAGCGCAGCCAAAGAAGCCGGCCCCATGATCCCCGAGCTCCTTTCTATCTGTTTGGCCCGCGAGCGGTGCGCGCCGCTCTGTCTCCGGTCCGAGACGATAAAGTGTAAAGAAGTACACAAAGGCGCCTGTTTGTGTTTGCGGGCGCCCAACAGCCCAAAACAACGTGACGAAGAGATTTTCAACTCCGACTTTCTCCGGCTTTAACCGGCGAGACGTTGGTGGGCGTGTCGTCGCGGCCTCCCCCCTCCCTCTCGCGCTTCTTCCCTTTTCGCTTTCTTCCGTCCTTCGGCTCCCCAAATCGCAGTCAATCTCGAAATCAAATCGCGAGATTGTGTGGTTCGTCAAACTCTTACTCTTCCCGACACCAATTCAAGTTTTTTCCTTCGAGATGGCGACCACCGGTACCGAGGACCTGTCCGGTCTGCGCACAATGCGCGACGTCTTTGACTACTGCCAGCGAAAGGGCCTGTACTCGGTGGCCCAGGGCATGATCGAGCTGCCGCCCCCGCGCGCTCTGCGTGAGATCGCCGCGGCTCACGTCCTCAAGGACGAGGCCCCGCACTCGGCCGTGCACCAGTACCGCTCGCGTATGGGCGAGCGTGACTACCTCACTGCCCTTCACAATCTTCTCAAGACCCACTACAACACCGACGTGCCGGAGGGCTCTATTCTCGCCACCTCTGGGTAAATCTTCCTCCCCCATCTTCAGCATTTCGCTTCAAATTTCATTTCAAACTATTTATTTACTTATTTACTTTTTTAAAAAATACGAAATATTGACGCACGCGGTGGTTTGGGGCACGCAGCGTGACGGGCGCGATTGTGGCGGCGCTGATGGTGCTGCGGCAGCAGGGCAAGTCGCGGATTGCCGTGATCGAGCCCTACTACACCTACCACTCGCGCCAGGTCGAGGAGGTCTTCCAGAAGCTGCCGGAGGGCATCCCCTCCCACCCCGACTGGTCCCCCGACTTTGACGGTACCGCACACGACACACGCGCGCGCTCAGCCGCACGCACACGCACACACGCGCGCATACGCACACGACACGCGCAAGTGTACACGTGCACTGATAGTCGTCGTGGGTTGGTTTTGATGCAGCGATCGAGAAGGCGCTCAAGGGCGGCGTGCAGGGCATCATCATCGCCAACCCGAACAACCCGACCGGCCGCGTGTGGGCCAAGGAGGAGCTCCAGAAGCTGTACCTTCCTCTCTTCTTCGTCATAATCATCGTCATCTTCATCATCTTCATTTTTGTCGACGTTGGGCCTGACCTCGTCCTCCTTCAGGGTGGCGCTGACCAAGCAGTACGGAGCGTCCCTCATCCTGGACGAGATCTACTGCGACATGGTCTTTGGCGAGAACAAGCACTACTCGCCCATCCAAGGTTCGTTCGACGGAGCTGACGTGGCCCCGTGAGGCTTGCTGACGTGGCATCGCGGCTTGCTGATGCCTGTCGACAGACTCGCTCGAGGAGCACGTGTTTGTGTGCCGCGGCTACTCCAAGACGCTCGGCGCGCAGAGCTGGCGGCTGGGCTACGCCGTGTCGCACCCGGAGACCATCAAGACCCTCATGTCGCACCACGACCCCATCTACATCAGGTCTGGATCCCCCTCCTTGCTCGCGCTTCTCTCTCTCTCTCTTCAGGGAGGTGTTCCGCCGTCCAACAACATGAGCGCGGCGGCGTGATGGGCGGCGATGCAGTGTGTCGTGGCAGCAGCACAGCTTGGCCGAGTACCTGGACAAGCAGTACGATGACTACCTGAAGCACATCAAGGAGATCAACGCCCTCCTCCAGAGCAACTACGAGGTCCCGCCCCCTCCCTCGCCCTCGTCGTCCTCTTGCGCTTGTGGCTGACAACAAAATAAATGAAAAACAGGTTCTGGCGCCTGCGTTCAAGGAGGCGCTGGGCTGGGAGCCGATCGCCCCGCAGGGCAGCATGTACGGCATGTTCAAGCACAACGAGGCCAGCGACATCGAGGCCCTCCAGAAGGGTACGAACGTCGTCGTTCTCCGCTTTGCCTCATTCATTCATTCATTTCGTTTGTGTGGTTCGAACCAAAGGTCTGCGCGCGGGCGTGGGCGTGGCGCCGGGGTCGATGTTCTACGTGGACAACCGAGCCAACTCGGGCTACATCCGCATCCATGTGGGCATCTCGAACGACAAGGCCAAGAAGATCGCCGAGACGCTCCGTGCGTCCAAGCAGTAAGTTGTGTAGTCTCAGCTTTGAAGAATACACCACAACTTTGTGATTATTTTATTAAGTCTTTTTTAGATCTAAAAAAGACACAACATACTCATAGAATGAGCAAAACTAGTTTTCAGAACCTACAGAACCAATGAGCTGCGGTTGTTCAACCGGTGAAAGCTGGGAATGAGCAAGAAGCCACAAACACCACAGCAAGCTCTTGCCTGAAGAACAAACAAAGAGAAAGGGGATGGACAAGGTGCAGCAACGGGACATGGACATGACGCTCTACGTGGACGTGGACGGGACGATGCTGTGTGGCTGGGCCGCCAAGAAGTTCAGGCACATGAGGGAGCAGCTGCGGGTGGAGAGGCACGAAGCCATGCGACTGATCAACAAAGAGATTGACACGGCTGAAACGATGGGCATCAACTTGGAGCTGATCGAGGAGCTGAAAGCTATGAAGCGTGAGGGCTGGCGTTTGGTGATCTTCTCCAACAGGTCACCTTCCTCCGCTGAGGCCACGCGCAAGCAGCTCGGGCCCTATTGGGAGCTCTTTGACGAGGAGCGTAACCTCTTCCTCGACGGGAACAAGATCCATGAACTGCTGAGCGGGCCCCTGATTGACGATGAAGAACGCTATCAAGTGTGCAGCCCGACCTCCTTCAGACGGGTTGTCTGGTCCTGCTGCGATGATGGCTCTTGCACGAGCCAGAAGCGTCCGGCAGTAGACAACCTGCCAGACCTCCCGAGCGCTTGAGCATATTGCCCTTTGAATAGCTTGGTGCATCATTGTATTAAACACAGGAAGTGGCTTTGCGTGGACGAAACTAAACTCGAATCCTCTCGGCGATTTGCGGAACCGTTGGCGACGAATTGTGTTCGCGAGATTTTTTCTGTTGCCTAAAAAACATGAGAAATTCCTGTTGGCCAAAAGCTGAGTTTTCACCTGCAAGCGTTGCAAGTTGGCCATCAGCGCTCACGGCCTCGCCGAAAGCGCTGGGGCTTGGCTCGGGAGAGCTTCTAACCTTTTCTCGCTTGCCGCAACTGCCCTTCACCCGACCCACCACTCCATTCCCTCAACCGTGTGCGCTGTCCTCTTCATCCAACACGACATAACACACCACCACTTGCAACAACAACTGGCTGCCGTCACCATAAAACCAAAACGCCTGTGATTGGATCGTTTTACTTGCCCATACGCCGGTGGCTGAGCCACGACAACTCACAAACAGGTCTTAGTCATGGTGCTTGGGACAGAGGCCTCGCCTGATGTCATTACGCCGAGCGATGCCAAAGCCTCATCGGCCACGAAGGCTGGCGTGCCAAGTGCCGACCCTCATGCCAAGGCAAAGAGGGTCATGATGAAGGTTTTGCGGTGGTCATGGGAGTTTGTCCGACCTCACTTCCGGCACCACAAGCGGAGGGACTTCTACCAGTCCCACTTCCTGCCCACATGGGCTCTCTTTGTACGTTTTTTCCTGCATGCGTCTTGCTTCGCCTTTCTCATTACTCAAGTCATGGACAGGCGATTCGCTCGCTCATTTTCCTGTACATGCTGGGCATCACCATCTACCGACCAATCGATGACTCCGACGACGGCGAGTACCTGACCTACTTCACCAACATCAACTGGATCATGCTCAACGTTTACTTTGGGGTACGACTCACGCCGTTGACGCTGCATTCATCACCGACCTACATCATCATCTCTGTCCGTGTCGTGAAGTTGGTGGTCTTGTACACCATCGTGGTGTACGTGATGAAGTGGCTCGGCCTGACGAAGGAGTCGGACCGAGAGGACACGAGCACCAAGGAAACAGACAGCAACAGCGCCGCCAGCACGGAGACCGACGAGGAGCAAGGCACGGTGTCCGAGGCCTCTGCCGACGGGCAGCGGACCGCCGCGCCGGGCGACGGTCAATGGACTCGCTTCGTCAAGTTTCTGCGCAGGTACTGTGTGCACATGCCGTCACCTCACGCAAGTGCACTAATCGTCCTCGTTTCGAATCTCGACAGACATCGCCTGGATCTCGGTAAGCGCATCACTTTTGACAGCGTTCTGTGGATGTTCTTTACGCTGGTCATGGTCAACGCCGTCTACCTCGACATCATGTATGACTTTCTTCTTCTTCTCCTTGCGCCCATGTAGTTGGCCTTGGGGCTGACCACGGCCACCGCATGCAGCTTCTGGGTGGCCATCTACAGCACGTCGGACGGCGACTCGAACAATGAAAGCAACGAAACGACGATCACGTTCTACACCATCAACGCCCACGCAATCAACACGGCTTTCGTCCTGTTTGAGATCTTCTTCAGCAAGCTTCGCGTACGTTTTGCTCCGTCGTCCGTTCAGATGAGCCCTCTCTCTCTCTCTCTCTCTTCACTCATCCTCTTTTCGTCATGGTCCGCTTCATTCTGCCTTTAGATTTACCCGTTCCAGATCCTGTACGTGATTCTCTTTGCGCTGGCCTACATGATATTCATGTGGAGCTGGTATGGCGCCACCGACGAGTACGTCTATCAACCTTTCCACCACCATCATCTCGCTTCACCTTTTCTGTGTCCTCGGCTCACCACACGAAACCAACCACAGTTGGATTTACGACCAGCTGTCGTGGGGCGATGGCGACCACACGCTGTACTACTTTGGCATTCTGGTGCGAACCTCTCCTGACTCTCGGCGTGCACGTTCTTGGCTGACTGGGAACGCCCAACGTGGGCTATGCGAACGAGCAGGGCGCGCTGGTCGCTGTGTTTGCCGTTCTCTTCCTGCTCACCCGCATCCGCGACGCGTTGGCACGGCTCGGGAAGAGGAAGCTTGCGAAGCGCCGCGAGAGGAAGCAAGCGGCCAAGAACGCCAGCGTGCAAACCGACGGGGCCACCAAGGATTCCAAGACACATCAATCGTCGGCCCGATGATAAAGCTCAACGGTCTTCTACTCTGTCCTCCCTGCGCAAGATTTGCGCTCAAAATCAAAACAGAAAGAAACCACATTTTTGTTTTCATTTCTTTTTTACACTTTCCTTTTTTAGTTGGGCCAAGCAACACAACATAGAAAACCAAACTACCGAGATGATGAAGGACATGTTGGCTATTCTCCTCGTTCTTGCGTGCGTTGCTTCAAGCGTGTGGAGCTTGGAGTCGACCGAGTTTGATGCGAGGTAAGCCTGGTTGTTTTCCTAATCCTTCTCCAAGTGCATCTAGTTGACTTGGGCTTCTGTACAGGATGCACCCGGCCGCTGAAGGAAGCATTCTTGAGCAACTCATCCAGAAGAGGTACGCCATTTGATCAAATGGTCTACCCATGCTCGTGCTCCTCCTCACCTTACCACACCCAAAGGGATGCGTCCTGCTCGGTCAACGTCGCGACCAACTGTGCTGGCGACATCGCCAAGTGCCACAAGGACTGCCTCCACACCTCGACTGCCGCCCGCTGCACGCAGTGCATCGTCAAGAACAGCGTCTACGCCTGCTGCCCCTGCTTCCAGGCCTTTGTGGGCGCCGACCTGGCCCTCTGTTCCGAGTGGAAGTCTTACCTTCCCTCCCGCGCCTAACGTCTTGGTGTTGAAGACAACAAACAAAAATGCGTTCTTCATCTCCTTCAATGCCTTCAATCGAGTGCGTCAAAGTTGGTTCCTCGTGGCGGCGGTGGCGAGTCGTCGATGTCCTCGAGCGGTGGCGGCTCGCTGGCCTGCGTCCGCTGCTGCTGCTGTTGTTGGTGGTGTTCATAGGTCTCCGCCTCGGCTCGCGCGCGCTCCTCCTGCTCGCGGGCCTGGGCTTGGGCCTCGGCCTCGGCCCGCGCGCGCTCCTCGTCGGCGGCCCGCTGCTGGGCGTGGTCGGTCTGCGATCGGAGCAGCATCTCCTCGATGTCGGTCAGCGACGGCGCCGCCCGGCCGCGGTTGCGGTGATGCTCCTTGGCCGCCGCGTGATAGAGCTCGCCGAGCCGCTTGAGCGCCGCGACGAGCACCTTGCGCTCTTCCTTGGTCGCGCAATGCGGTGGCAAAAACATGGTCCGGCACACGCGCCGGACCAGCTGCTCGATCTGGAGCTTGCCCAGTCGCCACATGAGCCCGAGGCCCAGCGTGGCGGCCCGCTGCTGCACCTGCTCCGACGACGCGATCTCTGGGTTCTTCTCGAGCTCCTTCTGGAGGGCCTGCATTCGCGACAAATCCCTGAACGGCCGCCGCATTCCCATAAGTCCGGCGTCGATCATCAAACACAAGATGATGAAGAGGACGGTGATGAAGAGGACGATGATGATGAAAGAGGATGATTGACGATGATGTACCCGATGACGGAGGCGGCCTCGGAAATGTAGTGCCCCGTGTTTTGGATGCCCGTGACGAAGCCCTCGATGCCGAACCATCGGCCCGAGTGCGACTTGGCCTCCTGCGTGTAGATGTAGGCGATGTGGGCCAGCAGGGACGGACCGCCGGGCGCGTTCACCTTCTCCTCGATGTCGGCCATCACGATCTCCGTGAACTCTGCTTGGTCACCAAAAAAACAATTGGTAAAAATAAGAATTATAAAATAAAATAAATTGAAATAAAGGGCGCAGAGGGACGCACGTTGGACGAAGCCGCAGACGTAGGGGCGCAGCTTGGCCTGGAGCAGCTCCACCAGGCGCTCCTGGATGGCCAGCTGCTTCTTCTCAAACTCCTCTTGGGCCTGCCGTGCATTTGTGTTTGCGTGCGCGTGTACGTGTGAGACAACAACAACAACGACGACGACGACGTCAAGTTGAGGCGCGTCGCGTGCCGCTGGGTTCATGGGCTCCTCGGAGAACATCTGCGGGTCGAGGAGGTCCTCGATGTGCCCGAAGGTGTCCTCGAACTTGCCGCCTCCGAACAACACCCCAAACAGCAGCGTCGGGTCCATCGCGCCGCCCTGCTGGTCCAGCCCCACCGCGCTCTATTGTCCCCCCACGATCGCCGCCGTGAGACCCCGCACACACGCGCGTGTCGTGTGTCGGTCGCACCTTGCCGTACTTGTCGTAGAGCTCCTTCTTCTTCTCGTCGGAGAGGACCTGGTAGGCCTCGCTCACCCGCTTGAACTGTTGTTGTAGACATGATGGTCAGTCCACCACCACCATGACGAGAAGAAGAAAATGATGATGATGATGAAGAAGAAGAAGAAGAAGAAGTGGGAGTAAAGCGAGACGGACCATGGCCTCGGCATGGGGGTCGTCGGGGTTCTTGTCCGGGTGGTAGCGGACGGCCAGGCGGTAGTAGGCCCGCTTGATGACCGCCTGCGAGGCGTCACGCTCGACCCCGAGCACGGCGTAGAAGCTCTCCTCGTCTTCCTCCCTGCTCGCGCCGCCGGCCGCTCGCCGCTGCTGTTGCTGTTGCTGTTGCTGTTGTTGCTGCTGGCGTTCGCGCTCGGCCTTGGCCTTGGCCTGCTCCTCGCGCTGGCGCTCGAGTTCACGCAACATTCGTTCTTGCTCTCGTCTGAAGAGTTCCTCGGCACGCTGACGCTCCTCTTCAGCCCTGCATCAACGTTTCCAATGTCAAATTATTTATGTGAATTCGACCAATTAGGATGACGTGGTGATGCAATGATGAATCCAAAGACAAAGTGGATGAGTGCCTGGCTTGTTCGAGGGTGGTGTAGCTGGGCCTGGGCGGCACGGGCGGGGCGCCGGCAGCGGAGGTGGCAGGAGGGGGCGGCCTCATGGTTCCCGCTGCCGTGTAGCCATACTGCTGTTGTTGTTGTTGAGGTGGTACTTGCTGATAGGGCTGTCCGGACCTCGGCGAGGGCGCAGGCGCGGGCTGCGCAGACGACGACGAGGAGAGGGAGGAGAAGAAGGAGGAAAACTTTTCACCTACTCCCCGAGCCCCGGTTTCGATTGAGGTCCATGCAGCCTTGGCACCATCGCGCAGCTGCTCACCCGTGCGGTCCATTAGCTAATAACTTTTGATTTGTTTGTTGGCGCCACGCGTCCCCAATTTTCTTTTTTTACGTTTCGAGAGAAAAAGCATTTGAAAGTATGTTGGTGAAGGCAGCCAAGGAAAAATGTGTTGCTCAAGAGAGCAAGGATTCAAGTAGAACATCTTCTTGTTCAATGGGAAATGAACAGCATGGTTGTGCTCTTTTAGTGCAGTCAATAGTGTTGTGAGGGCTGTTGTGAGGGCACGTTTTTGACCTCAAGGAAAAGGGCGTGGAACATTTCCTTGATCTGCACCAGTTTTCTTTTTCATCTCGCGGCCCAACGCGGTCGGAAAAATCCGGGCAGGACCGACCAGCACCTGCCCGGGTCTCGAACAAGACCACGGCAAACACCGACCTGTACACAAGAGATACACGAGGGGCTCGCTGAGATCCCAACGCTACGTTCGTTTCTTCAAAAACCAAATTCGTGTACAAGATGTGGCGGCGCAGCACTAGGAGTGTGGGCATGGCCGGCAGGTTGGGGCACTCGCTGCCCCCGCAATCTGCCCAGAGCTTGCTCCAGAGCAACACCACGACCACACTGACCTCCTCAGTACGGCGAATGGCACTGCTTTAACTTTTAATTCTTAGGTTCACAAATTCGCGAAGGAATTGGCGAGGTTTGGATCGGATTTGAGCTCACGTTCGTTGTTCATTCCCTGTAAAGGCGAGGTCAGTTGCTGCCCGGAGATGGTTGAACATCCACGAGTACCAGTCACAGGAGCTCATGCGAAAGGAGGGCATTCGTGTCCCGAGGGGTGAAGTGGCTGCCAGCCCCGAGGAGGCCTTCAACGTCGCCAAGACGATGCAGCAGTGGGGCGACAGTACCACCTCCGTGCCCTTCTGAAGTGCTCCGCGTTAAATTGCCAATCCTAACTCTTGGCTACCCACGCGCAGCTGATGTGATCGTGAAGGCGCAAGTGCTCGCTGGTGGGCGAGGCCTGGGCCACTTTGACAGTGGCCTCAAGGGCGGCGTGCACACTTGCACCTCGTACGTCTCCGCTCCAATTTACATTGCCCTTCGATTTATTCTTTTTTGTAGCGAAAATTCATTCAACATCTCGCCACTACTTTTTGTTGTCTTTCTCAGCCCCGAGGAGGCGAAGGAGGTCGCGTCCAAGATGCTGGGCCACAGAATCTTCACCAAGCAGACCGGACCCGAGGGCAAGCCCTGCAACGTCGTACGTTGCTCCTCTCCTCATTTGCCCTGAGCCTCTCAGCAGCCACGCATCGTCATAAGCTCATACTCGATGCACCCACAAGATCTACCTGGCGGAGCGGCTGTTCATCCGCCGCGAGACCTACTTCGCCATTCTCATGGACCGAGCGTACAACGGGCCCGTCGTCATCGGCAGCTCGAAGGGTACGCCCTTTTGTCTGTCTGGGAGAGAGACTTCAGTCAAGTGCTTAACGCGGCGCTGTTGTGTCGTGTGTGTTTTCTGTTTATGTTTGTATGTGTCTGGCGGCACAGGTGGCAGCGACATCGAGACGCTGTCGGCCGAGCACCCGGACGCCATCTTCAAGGTCCCCATCGACATTGAGGAGGGCCTCACCGCCGAGAAGCTCGACTTGATCGCCGAGAAGCTCGGCTTCCAGAGCACCAAGGTATTTTATTCTTATTATTGTTGAATACAAAAACAAAATTGGAGCATGACCATGAACCATGTGAAACGTGAGCAGGTCAAGGCGCAGACCAAGGAGCTGGTGTCCAAGCTCTACGACCTCTTCCTCAAGAAGGACTGCACGCTCGTCGAGATCAACCCGCTCGTCGAGGACCACCAGGGCGAGAGTACGTGCCGCCCGTGCGAACGCTCCTATGTGCGCAGTCGCCTGACGTTTTTTTGTCCTCCGACAGTTGTCGCGCTGGACGCCAAGCTGCGCTTCGACGACAACGCCGAGTTCAGGCAGAAGGACGTCTTTGCGCTGCGCGACGAGAGCCAGGAGGACCCGCGCGAGGTGTCTGCTGCCAAGTTCGACCTCAACTACATCCAGCTCAACGGCAACATCGGCTGCCTGGTCAACGGCGCCGGTCTCGCCATGGCCACGATGGACATCATCAAGCTCAAGGGCGGCAACCCGGCCAACTTCCTCGACGTGGGCGGCGGCGCCACCGAGAAGCAGGTCACTGAGGCGTTCAGGATCTTCGCCAACGACAAGAGCGTATGCTCCCCTTTTTTTATAAAAAAAAACTAAATAATATTAATAATAACTTTCTTTAAAAGCAAAATACTAATTAAAAAGAATATTTTTGTGTTGGTGAAAAAAACAGGTCAAGGCGGTGATGGTCAACATCTTCGGTGGCATCATGAGGTGTGATATTATTGCCATGGGCATCCTCAACGCCGTCAAGGTCCTCAACTTGAAGGGTACGTACAGAGGTCTTCTTGTGGGTCGTGGTGGCGGGGTAAGCTTGCTCAGCGGCTGACGGTGGTTTGTGTGTGCTTGTTGCATTCAGTTCCTCTCGTGGTGCGCCTGCTGGGCACCAACATGAAGGAGGCCAAGGATCTTCTCGAGAACTCGGGTGCCCGCATCATCTTCGCGTCGGACCTTGACGAGGCCGCCGAAAAGGTACCTTTATTTATGTATTTTATTTACTTATTATTAAACCTTTTACTAACGCTGTGGTGTGAAAAACAGGCGGTGAAGGTGGCCAGGATCGTGGACATGGCGCAGGAGGCGCAGCTCAACGTCTCCTTCGAGCTGCCCCTTTGAAGCGGCCTCTTGTGCAGGGCGGGGGTGGCCAACAGTTTCGGGGCAAAGAAAGGAGAGAAAGAACCAAAAAATAAAGCGCGAGCATGTAGAAGGGGAGGTGTCACACACCGAGCTTGGCGGTGATCGTCGACTACACGCGACCCACGAAGAGATATAAATCAATCTATTTATTATCGATTTTTGTTTTTTTATTGGTTTTCTTGCTTGGTGATACTTGTCGACTGGCCGTGGAAAATGATTCGTAAATATAATAGCCGATTATTTTTGTTAATTGAGAGAAAGATTTGTATGATGAGGGGACTGTTCCGACGCCTGAGGCCCAGCTCGCCCACTGCGGTGCTCCCCACGCGGAGTGGCGCCAGCGTGGACATTCCCGATGTGCCGCTGGAGAAGTTTGGGCTTAAGGTCCCCGTCCAGCCCACCGTGTACAATGACCTCTGTACGCTTCTCTCGCTCTCTCGTGGCCTTACGCTTCACCACGATTCTCTGCGCAAGCTCCGCACATCCGCATTATTCTCTTGATAGCCCCCCCCCCCGCAACAATAATTATTCGTTCAATTAGCCGCCATTCTACCCAAGGCGAACACAAACCCTTACATTTCCAAACGAATCGCTGCGAATGTGGGAGCAGACAACAAGCACACCACGGTGGTGAACCTGCCTGGCCTGCGGCCTAAGATTGCGATGGACAGCTTCGTTGCTCCGTCGGCGACGGTCATCGGCAATGTCGAGGTCTGGGATCGTTCATCGATCTGGTATGACTGCGTCATCAATGGTACGCCCTCCTCTCTTTATTGCTGGTTATTCTTTTTTTCCAATTCGCCCTCTTAGACACCTGCATCTCCTCCTCATGCCTCTGAATTATTGGTTAACCAATCCAATTCGGTTCTGCAGCCGACACGAAGCTCATCCGCATCGGTGCCGGGACCAACGTCCAGGACGGCACCGTCATCACCGAGGCCGACGAGGAGCTCACCGAGGACCACGACGGCTCCACCATCGTCGGCCACTGGGTCACCATCGGTACCGCCCTCTCTCTCTCTCTCTCTTTCTCTCTACAACCTTCTGCTTCGTCTCATGGTCATCATCATCTCCTTCTTCTTCATCGTTGTCGTCTTGATCAACATCATAGGCCACCGATGCGTGCTCAAGGCCTGCACGATCGAGGACCACTGCCTGGTGGGGATGGGCTCTGTCCTCTCGGAGGGCTCCTACATGGAGTCGCACTCGATCCTCGGGGCCGGGTCGGTGCTGCAGCCGTGGCAGCGCGTCCCGTCGGGCCAGATCTGGGTGGGCAACCCGGCCAAGTTCCTGAGGGACCTCACCGAGGAGGAGATGGAGTTCCTCGACAAGTCGGCCTCGCACTACACAGTACGCCTCTCCACTTTGGCGCCTCTTTTCCTTTGCTTGATTGGTTGGTTTTATTTGACTGACGATGGCACAAAAAACAACACAACAACAATGATGGCGATGATGGTTCATGAAGATGGTGGCCAAGGAGCACGCCTACGAGTTCTACCTGCCGGGCCACGCCTACATCGACGCTGAGAGGAAGGGCATCCAGGTGGGCTACCAGGTGGAGCCCCTCTCGGGCGAGGAGAGCGTCCTGCTTTCGCCCCACTACAAGGAGAAGGTCTCCGTCCACTGATGATCAGTGGTGCTGCTGCTGGTGTTGATTTGTTGTGGGAAAATGACAAAAAAGAAAGGAGGTCCACCAGGCGCTGTGTTGGATCTCAAGTTTGGCCAATTCCGTGCCACAAACTCGGCTTTTGTGTTTGCATTGTGGAAGGCCCCCCAGGTCTTCTTTAGAGCCAAGCCATGTGATTCTCTATGGTTATGAAATTGTTGACCCTGTCATGGTGACAAAGAGCAACTTGGTAATAAAATGTTGTGTTTTTTTTTTTTTTTGCAAAATAAAGGACGCAACAGGAAAATAACCGAGACAAAGCACATTGGTTGGTGGATCATTTTCTCTTGTTTTTTCGTTGTTTGCTAATCGTAAAATCATTTTTGGTTGTCTTTTTTTTTTCGACCAAGATGCTGCGGGCCACATCAGGTTGGCGGGGCGTTGGACTCGGCCCAACAAGTGCTGTGGGTGTTGCCACCCTATGCCGTGGTCCCGTCAAGATTGTGCAGTCGGGCAAACTCAACTACAGAACTTGTCTGCTACGCAGTCCTGGAGCAACGCCCACTTACCGACACCCCGCCACACCAGCTTGTCCGCTCTCTTGGTGCGTCCCCTCGCTCCTCAGGCGCTGTAGTAGATCCTTTCACGCTGAGATCTCTTGATAATCATTTTGGTGTGTGCAGGCCTTCACGCTTCTTCGGGGCGCATGGCGGACCGGCTCGACGGCTGACGTCCACAGGAACCAGTGGCCAAGCTCCCAAGCCCACCGCGGCAGGCACGAGCGAGAAGGCGCCTGGCCCGGTCGCAGACGCAGTGATGGCCGCCAAGCCGCCCGCCACGCCACCCACCAAGCTCGCGGCTTCAAGCGGGGGCAAGCCCAAGCCAGCGACGACAGGCCTGCCGGACGGGGCCAGCGGGTGGGCCATCATGAAGAGCCTTGGCGGCTACCTGTGGCCCGCCGACAACCCGGCCATCAAGCGCCGCGTCGTGGGCGCCGTGGCCCTCCTCGTCGGCTCCAAGGTGCACCACCTTGGCGGGTCGGACAGAAGACGACGATGTCTCACACACCACAAATACACACACACACACGCCTACGAAAACAGCTCCTGAACGTGCAAGTGCCGTTCTTGTTCAAGGAGGCCGTCGACATGCTCAACGCAGTCACTGACAATGTCGCGCTCGTCCCCATCGCCATCCTCCTTGCTTGTGCGCTCTTCTTTTCTTTTCTTTTCGTCACGTCATTATTATTTTTATTATCTATTTATTTTTATTAATTCTTTTCTTTTGCAGATGGAGCGGCGCGCATGGGCGCGGCGGGCTTCACGGAGCTGCGCAACGTGGTCTTCTCCAAGGTGGCCCAGTCGTCCATCCGGCAGGTGGCCCGGAACACGTTCCTCCACCTCCTCTCGCTCGACCTCCGCTTCCACCTCTCGCGCCAGACGGGCGGCCTCGCCCGCGCCATCGACCGCGGCACCCGGTCCGCTCTTTTTCTTCTTCTTCTTCTTCTTGATCCTCTTTGGCCAGCTGACGTTGGGATGGCTTGGCGCCGGGCAGGGGCATCAACTTTGTGCTGACATCGATGGTGTTCAACATCATGCCGACCATCCTCGAGATCGGCCTCGTCTGCTCCATCCTGGTGCGTCCGCCTTGATCGGGGCACGGAAGCCGCAGAAGGGCCTCTGTGTGCTAATGGTTTATTTATTTATTTATTTATTCATTTATTTATTTATTATTCATTTCATTTTGGGGTTCATCTCTGCAGAGCTATAAGTACGGCGGACAGTTCGCGGCGCTGACGGCCGGCACGATCGGAGTCTACACGGCCTACACGTTTGGCGTCACGCAGTGGCGGACCAAGTTCCGCAAGGAGATGAACGCCATGGAGACTGAGGCCTCCTCCAAGGCCATCGACTCGCTCATCAACTACGAGACCGTCAAGGTGGGCCCCACCCAACAACTTATCTTTTTCCCTTTTAATTACTATTATTATTTCTTTATCTAATTTTTAAAGAGAAATGAAAAATTAACATGGCTTTTGGTGCAGTATTTCAACAATGAGCTGGTGGAAGCTGCACGCTATGACAAGTATTTTGAGAAGTACAGCGCGGCCTCCCTCAAGACCAACGTGCGTTGTTTCGGCAGCCCCGTTTGCTCAAGTCTTGCGCTCAACAACGGAGGCGTATCTGCTGTTTGGCACTTGCGCACACAACACCACAGAGCAGCCTGGGCCTTTTGAACTTTGGCCAGAACTTCATCTTCAGCGCGAGCATCACCGCCGCCATGATCCTCACCGCGCAGGGCGTCGCTGCTGGTACGCCAACACCCAGTGATCATGGTGGTTGCCATCTGCCTCCCCTCAAAACCTGCGCACCTCACCCAATGCCCGCGCCGCCAACGCCACTAGGTACGTACACGATCGGCGACCTGGTGATGGTCAACGGCCTCCTCTTCCAGCTGTCGCTGCCCCTCAACTTCCTGGTAACTCAGCCTGTTGTTGTTCTATTTGTGATTATTTTTTTAATGAAATTTTGTGACCCCATGCATGCACAGGGGACGGTCTACCGAGAGCTCCGACAGTCGTTTACCGATATGGAGACCATGTTCGGCCTTCTCCACCTCAACACCGACGTCAAGGTATTTTTCTTCTATTTTATTTATTATTTCAAGTTAGACTTTTGTGTTCGTTTTTACAAGTAATTTAAATTACTAAAATTGTTGACAATCACCAACACCACAGAACGAACCGGGCGCGACAGAGCTGAAGTTGAGCCAGGGCGAGATCACCTTTGAGAATGTGCGCTTCGGCTACGTCCCGGAGCGCCCGATCCTCGACGGCGCCACCTTCCGCATCCCGCCCGGCTCCAAGGTCGCCTTCGTCGGCACCACGGGCTCAGGGTACGTCATCGACGACTCCCTCACAGATGCTTTGAGCGCAGGCTAATGATTATAAACAAAATATTATAAACAAAAAATATAAATAAAAAAACAGGAAATCGACGATCTTCAGGCTCCTGTTCCGGTTCTACGACCCGGCTCAGGGCCGCGTGCTCATCGACGGGCAGGACATCCGCCACGTCACCCTCGAGAGCCTTCGCCGCTCGATCGCTGTCATTCCTCAGGTACCAATTATTCTAGCAATTCAAAATTATTTATTTATTTATTTATTTATTTATGTTCCATTACGCAAAACAAAAACAACAAACGATCTGAAGCGTCTTGTGTGATGCGTGCAGGACACGGTGCTGTTCAATGACACGATCTACTACAACATCGCCTACGGCCGCCCGGACGCGACCCACGAGGAGGTGCTCGAGGCCGCGCGCTTGGCCCGCATCGACGAGGCCATCCGCCACATGCCCGTACGCTGGCCCACCGAAACATGCGACGCGATGTTGAACGTTGAACGATTCATCGCATCTCACGTGCTCGTGCATGATCGTCCGCCTAGGCCGGGTACGACACGGTGGTGGGCGAGCGCGGGCTCAAGCTGTCGGGCGGCGAGAAGCAGCGAATCGCCATCGCGCGTGCGCTCCTCAAGGACGCGCCCATTCTGCTGTGCGACGAGGCCACGTCGTCCATCGACACCGCCACCGAGCGCGAAGTCCAGGTTCGCCCTTTGCTCATTGTCGTCCTTTTCCGTTGAGCTCAACAGTTTTGTCGACAAAAAGCTCAACGGCGTGTGTTTGTGTGGTACAGCAATCGCTGGCCCGGTTGACGCGCGGGAAGACGACGCTCATGATCGCCCACCGGCTGTCCACGGTGGTGGACGCCGATCTGGTGATGGTCATGAAGGGCGGCAACGTCGTCGAGAGCGGCAACCACCATCAGCTCATCGCGCGCAATGGCCTCTACGCGGCCATGTGGCGCCATCAGCTCGAGGCGGCTCACCACCACGGCGACAACAAATCCAAGCAACAGAGCGGCGACGTGCTGGCTTGACCAAGCGGTGGCTACGCGACCATGGAATATCGTGCCAGCTTGTGGGAATGCTCAATCAAAAGTCGATGATATTTCGTGTGTTGCCGACGGTATTAATAACTTGGGACGCGGCTGGGTCGCGGCAACCGTGAACAACCCACCAGAAGCGGCAGCCACGCTTGGGACGACAGGCGCATAGTTTCTCATTTTCTTTTGCAAGCAGGCAGTGGGGTCGACGTGGCCAGTGATCATAAAAGATGGAAGGAGGCGGTCATACAACTCCACGACAGCGGAGCAACACGAACACTGGCGGCGGTCCGCCCAAAGAGGATGTCGTTCAGAAACGAGAGTATCTCTACAAAATCCTTGTGGTTGGCAACATGGGTACAGTTCAGCCACGCCCCAATCTCCTCTTGGGTTGACTTGACGCTGAATTTAATTTACGTTTGATTTCTCAAAACGGCAGGCACGGGCAAAACTTCTCTCATCAAGCGCTACGTGGACAATGAATTCTCAGACAACTACAAAAGTAACCCCTATCGTTTACCTGCTCGCTGCACTGTGGAAGCAGAAGGGCTAACCCTTCATCGTCATGCCAGGCACAATCGGCGTTGACTTTGCGCTCAAGAGCGTCGACTGGGGCCACAACGCCATGGTCCACCTCCAGTTGTGGGACATTGCAGGCCAAGAGCGCTACGGCAACTTGACGCGCGTCTACTATCGTGATGCCGTGGGCGGCTTCGTGGTGCTCGACCTCGGCCGGCCTTTGCAAGAGTCGCTTGACATTGTGAAGAAGTGGAAGGGCGATATTGACTCAAAGAGTACGTGCTCGCGCTGTCCCCCTATTCAACTCGAGTAGCGTCTTCTTCTGACCAACTGCTACTTGCTCTTCTTTACGGTGTAGTTCGATTGTACAACGGGGACCCTCTGCCCGTGGTGCTGCTGGCCAACAAGGTGGATCTCGTCAACGACAAGAAGCCCGCCGATAGCGTACGTTTAAGCCCAGGCAGCTGCACTGCTGCTCGCTGCTGAATCTTGGTGGTGGCTGCTGCAGGTCATGGAGGAGTTTGCCAAGGAGAATGGCTTCATCGGGTGGTTCTTCACGTCGGCCAAGGAAAACTTCAACGTGGAGAAGGCGATGACCTTCTTGATCAACCACATCATTCATAACTACCAGAACGGACCGCAGCAGTCAAACAATGACGCCATGCACCTCACCTTGGACGAGAAGGAGATCCAAAAGTATGAGGGCGAAGGCTCGACCTGCTGCTGAGCCTGGGCGTGGCACTTATTTTGAGGTGGTAATCGCCTTCGAGAATGAGAACGAGAACGAGAATGAAAGAAGAAGAAGGCCGTCGACAAGATGGAAGAAGAGGTGAACATATTACAGAGCAGAGAGCGGGGAAGTCAAGCAGGCAGAGGGTGCGTCAATGTACAAAACGAAAACATTTGGCCAAGTGCGTTTCAGAAAACGTTTCAAAATGCATCAGCTGCTGTCGGTTACGATACCGTTGTTAGGATTTTGGCGGGCAAGGACGGGAGGGAAGGGGTCAATTTACGGAGAACAAACAAGTCCCTTTCAGCTCAAACTTTGGCCAACGCGCAAGAAGAACAAGAGGATGCCGAAGAGGAAGGAGGCCGGCGAGACCGTCGAGGTCGACAAGGAAAAGGAGGAGGTCAAGGAGGAGGAGCAGGAAGAGGACACGCCCAAGACTGACAAGAAGTCGAAGCAGGTCAAGGCCGCCAAGGATGAGAACTCGGACGAGGAGGAGGAAGATGAGAAAAAATCGGCCGTGGCCAAGAAGAAGGCTAAAGCCGCTCCTGCCAAGAAGAAGAAGAAGGTCACGGCTGAACCCACTCGACGAAGCGCGCGAACGCGCATCGGCGTGGCGCCCAAGCGCTACAGTCCGTCAAGCGATGAGGAAGATAACGTCGTAACCTCCAGCCGCAAGAAGGCGCGCGCGGCAGAGGCGAAGAAAGCTGCCAAAGCGGCGAAGAAGAAGAAGAAGGCCACCAGCAGCAAGAAGCGCAAGCGAGACGAGAGCAGCGAATCCGAAGAAGAAAGCGAGAGCGAGGAGAGCGAAGAAGAGGAGAGTGAAAGCGAGGAAAGCGAGGAGGAGCAGAAGAGCAGCAAGTCCAAATCTAAGGCCAAGGCCAAGGCTCCTCCCGCCAAAAAGCAAAAGAGCAGCGGCGGCACTAAGCTCTCCGACGATCAGGAGGACGCCCTGAGCGGCATGAAGGTCGATCAGCTCAAGGACAGGCTGCGCGACAACGATCAAGTCTGCACTGGTGCGTTCTTTCGCACGTCCTAATCCGCTTGTTTACTCGAGGCAACATTATTAACGCCTCATCTTCAGGCACCAAGGCTGAACTGATTGCGCGCATTCGCGACTGCGTCAAGAATGGCTGCCTTCCTCGCTGCCCCAAGGTACACTTTACACGCTTACTCAGTGCACGAAGAAGCCTCTCTTACGCGGCTGTGTTGTCTTCGTGTTCAGTGCTTCGGCGGGCGGCTGAAGAAGCAGGGCAAGAGCTACATCTGCCCGGGCTCGTTCGACGACGACAAGTTCGTCAGGTGCAAGTACACGTCCGACGACTGCGAGCGTATCCCCTGGAAGACCGCTGACGGCGAGTCCATCTAATCTCGAGACAAGAGATCGCTACCACCCACACATTGCCCATGATTTTGTAGAGAGATGCGGGAATTTGCTGACACAATAAGACGATTACAAAACTTACAAGGAGATGGTGAGCTTCGCACCGAGCTCCTCGGTGTTGGTGATGAGCTTAACAAACTCATCGTAGGAGATCTTGCCGTCCTTGTCCTCGTCGGCCTCCAGGATGGTCTTGTCGACTGCAGCGCGCGAAAACGTCAGCACCAGCAAGACAAGGTGGAGAAGAGCTGCAGCCAAAAGAAGAAGAAGAAGGCACGCACCAATGTTCTGGAGCTGGACATCAGTCAGGTTGCTGCCCACCATCATCTTGAGCACCTGGAACAGCTCGCCATTGGAGATGAAGCCATCGTTATCGATGTCGTACACCTGGAACGTGACTACACGAGGCAGAAGGAAGAAGAAGAAGTAGCAGAGGCGAGTCAGCGCGAGGAGAAGGCCAGCCTGCTGGCTTGATGGTTGATAGAAGAGCGGCAGGCAGAAGAGCGGAAGCGCCACAGAAGGAGGGGAGGCACATAGGGAGGAAAACGCACAGCGCAGCTTGCCCTCGAGGTTGTCCTTGTTGGTGAAGGTGGCCAGCGCCTTCACAAACTCATTGAACTCAATCTCCTCATCCTTGTTGGTGTCGAAAATGGCGATAATCCGACTCAATAGAGGATTGCCGGCCAGCTCAGGGATAGAAAGGAACTCATCTAGTGTGAGAGATGGGGAAAGAGGAACAGAAAAGTGAGGGACACGCCCAAATGGCTAAATGGTTGGTTTGACCGGGGGGGGGAGGGAAGTACCGACGGAGATGCTTCCTGAACCGTCCTTATCGAGCTTCTGGAAACGACGGTGGAGCTTATGAAGCTCGGGCTCGGTGACTAGCAGCATTAAGCATCAGCACACAACTCTAACCCATCATCGCCAACGGCCATCTACGTACAGTCTTCAACGCCTTCGAAATCCTTTGAACTGATGCGGCCCACGTCGTTTCCCATGTTGACTCTTCTTGTAGTTTGGGTTTTGTTTGCTAATCTGATCTGGCTCTTCTATCGCAAGGCAACTCGCACCAGGAAAATGACGAAGAAAATAAAGGAAAAAAATTATGCGGTTTCGCGTCAGTAGCCCTTGGCTTCGCCGTTGCTCACGAGAGCCACGCCAGAGCTGGTGCCGATGCGTGAAGCGCCGGAGGCCACCATGGTCTCGACGTCGGCGGCGCTACGAACACCGCCAGAGGCCTTCACCTGAAGGCGGTCGCCGACGACCTTCTTCATCAGCGCTACGTGCTCGGCCTTGGCGCCGCCCGCCGCGGCGTTGAAGCCCGTCGAGGTCTTCACGAAGTGGGCGCCGGCCAGGGCCGACAGGATGCAGCCGTCAATGAGCTCCTCCCGCGTCAGCGCGCCGGTCTCCAGGATGACCTTGACCACCGCGTGAGAGCCGTCGGCCCTGCACCCAGCCCAGCCCAGCCCGGCCGTGTCAGAATAGACCAGACGAGAGGTCGGGCGATGACGGGCGAACGGATGATGATGGCCTCACCTGGTGGCAGCCGTGACGACGGCCTTGATGTCGCCCAGCACGTAGGAGTAGGCCTGGTCCTTGAGCCGCCCGACATTGACCACCATGTCGATCTCGTCCACGCCCAGCTGTGCGCAACCACAGTGTGTTCAGTCCATTGCTGCTCGCAGAGCAGAAAAAAGGCTTCCACCAAGCGTGTCGTCATTGCGCACCTCGACCAGCTGCTTGGCCTCGAAGGCCTTGGCCTCGGGCGTCATGGCGCCCAGCGGGAAGCCCACCACGCACGCCACCTGCACCGCACAGCAGGAGAGACGGCAATGAGGACGTCGCCATTGGCAAAGGCCAACGACATCCTCGAGTAGAGCAGATCAAAAAAAGCAGAAAGGGGTGGTCAAGTGCGTGAGTGGCGCGCGACCTTGACGGGCGGCTTGTGGGGCGCCTGCGCGTTGAGGGCGCGGAGAGTGTCGAGGGCGAACTGCGCCCAGCAGCCGTTGACGCACACGGCCGCGAAGCTGTGGTCAAAGGCCTCCTGGCACAGCTTGGCCACCTCGGCCTCCCTCGCTTCCTGCTTCAGCAGCGTGTGATCAATCACTGCACAATGGGAATGTTTCGTGTGTCAACAACTTCATTCAACACGTCCACGAACAAATCAACCACGTGGACACATAACCCAAGCCAAAGGACATGAAGTGTGGAAATCACGTGCGTGTGTGGACGGCAGGAGAAGGGTGCGGCGTGGGTCCGGCGGGTGGATCAGTAGCTCCGATGGGCGCCAGCAGGTGCGGGAAGGTGCCGCGAACGGCCGCGGCAGCCAGCGGCAGCGCGAGGGCACCACACACCACCTCGATTCGCTTCACGATCTCCTCTTCCATCTTGTGCAAAGCGTCTCTTTCGATTTCAAAACTAATACAAAAAATAAAGTGAAAATGACAAAAATTGGCCACCTCGTGCTTGGCATAGTGGGTGGTTGCTCTGGCGCGGCTTAGAGCCACAGTTAGCACAAGATGGACGTGGAGGAGGACCACGCACAGCGCGGAACCGAGGCACCTTCTCTGGAGCTCGGGAGCTCTGCCGAAAGCATACGGAGGGAGGTGGTCGGTGAGATTGAAGGTCAGTTGAAAGGAGATGACGTACTGGAGATGGACGCGAAACAAGAGGAAGAGAAGAAGCGAGGGGCGGGTGATGACTCGTCGTCGTGGGACCAGGAAAGCGAATGCGACCACCAAAAGATCGAAGAAAGCGTGGCGCCACAGCACACCGCGGTGGACCTCATGAAGGCAGAGAAGCAAGCGCACGAAGTAGCGACCAGCTTAACTGACGAAGCAGATGAGGACGAAGAAGCCAGCGCGTTTGACCCCGAGGCGCACTACGAAGCCGAGCGGCAGCGCGAGGAAGCCGACACGGCCGCGGTCGTGGCCGAGCCTGCGGACGGCTCAGAGGAGCAGGTGCCATCTACCGGCGCTCTCGACGGCGAGCTCGCGTCGCCCGACCGCCACCACCAGGACGAAGAGAAGCTGCCGGAGCAGCACGAAGCTGTGGACGAGGCGGTCGAAGACGAGCCTGAGGCCGATGGTCTCGCCGCCGTGCCAGAGCTGGAGGAGGTCCACCCGACCGCTGCAGAGCCCGAAGAGCCCGCTCACGAGGCAGTAGATCGTCCACATCATCACCGACATCATCACCATCATGAGGAAGCCGAGCATCATCAAGCTGATGTCGCAGAGCAAGCGGCGCTCGAGAAGCAGCAACACCAGCAGCAAAAGGACGTCGAGCGACACCAAGAAGAAGACGAAGCGCAGCCCAAGGCCGAAGCCAAGCAGCGGCCGCTGTCGCTCAACCAAGTGGCGGTCCCCGTCGTGATCAGCGCTGCCCCCAACGACGCCCCCGAGGTCGCCACTGACAGTGGCGGCGGCGCCCTTGCCGAACTGGGGATCGTGGCCGGGAGCGGCGGGGCGGCCCAGGCCGTCGGAGAGAGCCTGCAGCCGGGCAAGGCCGACGCTGCTGGCCCGCCGGCGAAGAAGAAGGGCCTGTCGGGCCTGCTCAGCTTCGCCTACTCGCCGCGCAGCTTTGGCGCCAGCGCGACGATCCCCTCTCCAAAGACTACCCCGACGATGACGGCGACGATCCAGCCTTCTGGGCCGATCTCGCCCGGACGCTCGCTGGCCGCCTCGGCGCCGCACGCGGCGGGGCTGCCTTCATGGACCAGCTCGTCGCCGCGCGCGATGGCCCTCCCGTCTCCCCCGCCGCCACTGCACCTGCCCAAGCCACTCGGCTCCACCGTCGGTTCGCTTTCCATCCCTTTTTTTATTTTAAATAAAAATAT
>NAVB01000490.1:0-103645 GCA_002179805.1 Acanthamoeba lenticulata | reverse complement strand
TTTTTGTTTTCCTCTCGTAGTGATCTGCAGACGAGAACTGGGAAAAGCCTAAAAGAGCTTCTCGTGCGATTGGCCAAAAAGTGTCTGCGGTAGAAACAGGCTGTTGCATTCGGAGTAACTGGCCATTCAACTTCCGGAATGACTGTCGCTGGGTGACCTGGGGTGGGAAGTTGATCATCCGGTCCACAATCACCAATGCCAAGTCATTGACCCAGGCCTAGATCGTCATCACCCGCGACGGTAGCCACTTAAGTGATTGGCGGGGCTACCGTGTTGCCGCGGGTCTCCGTGGCTGGCAGTCATTCCTACTTGTAGTCGCCGGCAGCACACTGCTCATTCACATCCACCCTCCCGTTCTCTTCACATCTACCTTGTCGAAGTTCATGGCCATGGTTGTCTGGTGTCTTCTTCTCTTTGTACTTGTACCCAGCCCAGAGCGCGTTGAAGGTGCGACTGCCTCACCAAACGTTGCGTCTTCAAGGTTTGAGTTGGCCGCTGACCATTGAAGGAATTTCGCTCCTCCAGCTGCTCTGACGGCAAAGCTTTACGGAGACGGCTCGGCGCTACCTCGTACCATCCTGCAGACCTGGGCTGATCGCTACACCTTCTCTCGAGATGATGTCAGGTACGCGGCCTCTGTGATTCACCCGTGAGCACCAAGCTAGTTCCTCACGTGATGTGGTATCGGCAGCGTATCCTATGTGCCTACCAACACAAGCAACGCTCTTACCCGGTTCTATGGGCGCCAAGTGGTAAATTAATATTTTACTAACCGCACCAATCATGACTTTAATTACCTTTTTTAAAAAATAATTTAAAATTCCAATATTTGTTCAATCTTGTTCTTTACGCATGTGGACATGCGCAGGATTTCGTGGCAATCGACCGTCCCGCCGCAAATGACGCGAGTGTGGTACAGTTTCCACTTTTTGGTCAGGCTCTGGTGATTGCCTACAACATCGACGGCCTCAATGCTTCCACCACTAGGCTTGTACGCACGCCCTCTCCAGATCTTCAGAATTTGTTCTTGATTGACCTTTTGGTTTCGATTGATTAGAGGCTGGATCGAGAGCTCACTGGCCTCATTTGGGCCGGCAACATCTCGATGTGGAACGACTCGCGCATCAAGGCGCTCAACCCGAACCTCACCTTGCCGGCTGCCAACATCACCCTTGGCTACAACGTGAACCTTGCCGTTACGCTTTCAGAGACGTTCAAGTTGACGCTGGCCTCCTTCAGCGAGACCTTCCGCGCTGTTCTCGAGGCCGCCAACTACTCCATGGCCGGCATTCCGCCTGCGCGCGATGGCCGCGCCTTCGAGGCCGGCACCACGACCAGGCGCCTCGCCTGGCTTAAGGTACGGCAACAGCTGTTGCTGAGCTCGCGGGCCCGCGAATGGACCGACTGACGTTCGTCCATCCAGGCCAACCCGAACAGCATGTCGTTCTTCTCCCAGCTGGACTGCGAGGGGGCCGGCCTGCCGTGGGCGTACATGTACAATAAGGCTGGCAACCTCATGGCGCCCACCGTGGCCTCGGTGCAGTCGGCCATGGCCGACTTTGCCGCAAACTTTAGCGGCGGCGACCTTACGGCGCCCATCACCGACGCGCCGGGCGGGAGCTCATGGCCGATGGCCTACATCACCTACATCCTGATCAACCACAGCATCACCGCCGTGGACTGCACCAACCCGGCCGAGCTCATCCGCTTCGTAGCCTGGACCCAGACCAACGACGCCGCGTCGACGCTGGCGTCCAGCATCGGCTACGTGCCGATCGATGTGAGCCTCCGCAAGAACATCCTCGACCTGTTCCGGACCATCGAGTGCAACGGCGAGCGGGCGCTCAACCGGTCGTACTTGATCGGCGCCGGCCCGGCGCTGCCCATCTTCACCTCGTGGACCACCAGCCAGTCAACCAGCCAAGCGACGATCAAGTACTACGAGGCCTCGACGGCCCAGGCCAAGCGCCAGCTGATCACCTTTGACGAGCACTTTGGAATCTCGTCGAACGGCGTCGAGCCCTCGTTGGCGGCGACTATACCCGACATCGCCCTCTCACCGGCTGTCGTCTTTGGCGTCGCGCCGGCCTACAACCTGGCCGAGCTGACCAACGCCGGGCTGGCCCTGGTGCTCGACTTTGATACGCTTGCGGGGATCTACCTAGGCGACATCACCATGTGGAACGACCCGCGCATCAAAGCGCTTAACGCCAACGCCACCGCGGCGGCCCTCCCGGCCAAGCCGATCGTGGTCGTCACCGAGGCCACAAACTCGTCGATCACGGAGATGTTCACCACCATGCTCAACGCCACGGTGCCGGCGTTCGCCCAGCAGGTGGGCGTCACCGACGTGCCCAACTTCCCCGTCCAGGACTTGGCCCAGACCATCGCCGCCAAGAACTACTCTCAGATGCTCTCGACGATGTCGACCACGGCCGGCAGCTTCGCCTTTATCAACCTCTACGACGCCCTGCTGGTACGGCCAAAGCTTCCCCGGGGGCTGAGAGACCTGTGCGTGCTCACCAAGCGCGGTTTCGCGGGACAGACGCCCACGCTGGACGCGGCCAACATGTACAACAAGGCTGGCGCCGTGGTGCAGGCCAACGCAATGACCATCCAGGCCGCGCTGACCGACTACCTGGCCTCGACATCCGACCCCGACTATGGCGTCATCGTCCTCAGTACGGACGGCCTCGCTCTTCAAGCATGACTAGTGTGTGTTTGGACTCACGTGTGGGTGAAACCGTCACGCGCAGGCAAGGGAGCCGACAGCTGGCCGTTAGCCGCGTTTGGGTCGTTCATTTACCGCAGCCAGACGATGGAGGACTGCAGCGCAGCGGCGGCGCTGGCCGACTTCTTCTACTACACGCAGGCCAACGCCGAGGCCAAGCAATCGGCCGATCGGCAGGGCTTCATCCTGGCCTCTTCGGACCCCTTCTTGTGGAGCAGTTTCCTGAACCAGCTCAAGGCCTTCACCTGCAACGGCGCGACGGTGAGCGCCCTGGCCAGCTGCATCAACGACGGCCAGCTGTGTTCCGACGCCGGACAGTGCTCCAGCGGCGTGTGCGTGTGCGACTCTGGCCTGACGGGGCAGTACTGTGAGCGCCCCGTGTCGGCGAGCTCGACCAGCGACGCCTCCACCGTCGCCATGGGTTCGCCTTTGCCTCGCCTTCATTTGAACCTTTCCGGATTCATTCTCACATATTTTTATTATTCAATTCAATTTTATTATTTTTGATTTTCTTGATGAAAACAGCGGTGGTCATCCCCGTGGTGGTTGTCATCTTGCTTCTGCTGGCCGCTTTGATCCTCGTGCTGGTGTTCTACATCAAGCACAAGAACAACAAGACCGACGACTGGGAGATCGACTACGCCGAGCTCGAAGTGGGCGAGCAGCTTGGCGCCGGCGGCTACGGCGAGGTGCATCGTGCCATGTGGAAGGGCACCGAAGTGGCCGTCAAGGTCATGGCGTCCGAGAAGATCACCAAGGACATGGAGAAGAGCTTCCACGACGAGGTGCGCGTGATGACCTCGCTTCGGCACCCGAACGTCGTCCTCTTCATGGCCGCCTCGACCAAACCGCCCAAGATGTGCATCGTCATGGAGTTCATGGCCCTCGGCTCCCTCTTTGACCTTCTCCACAACGAGCTCATTCCTGAAATTCCATTCGTGCTCAAGGCCAAGATGGCCTACCAGGCGTCGAAGGGCATGCATTTCCTCCACTCGTCGGGCATCGTCCACCGTGACCTCAAGTCGCTCAACCTCCTGCTCGACAACAAGTGGAACGTCAAGGTCTCCGACTTTGGCCTCACCAAGTTCAAGGAGGACGCCCAGAAGGGCGGCGCCAACAACGCCGCTGGCAGCGTGCACTGGACGGCGCCCGAGGTGCTCAACGAGTCCTCGGAGACTGACTGGATCCTGGCCGACGTGTACTCGTTTGGCATCATCCTCTGGGAGCTGCTCACGCGCGAGCAGCCCTACTTTGGCCTGAGCCCGGCGGCCATCGCCGTGGCGGTCATCCGCGACAACATCCGGCCGGAGATGCCCGAGGTCCTGACCTGCCCGCCCGAGTATGAGCAGCTTATCACAAGCTGCTGGCACAGCGACCCGGTCATCCGACCGACCTTCCTCGAGATCATGACGCGCCTGTCGTCCATGCACGGCGACTCGGTCTCTGGAGGCATGACCTCCAAGACCTCGTCCTCGTCGAGCAGCGGCGGCCAATCGGGCGGTGGTATCGGCGCCGAGCCCAAGCTTAAGAGGGGACCCGGCAGCTATGGGTCGTGGACGCTGCCGTCGACGGCCGGCTCGACCTCGACCGGCTCGTCCTCGTCGTCCAACGCGTCACGCAACCTGTCCGCCCATGCGGCCGCTGGCGGGGGCGTGCGCGCGCCCGAGGGCGAGGTGGCCATCGTGTTCACGGACATCACCCGAGCGGCCTCGCTCTGGGAGTTCAACGCCGCGGCCATGCGCGACGCCACGCTGGCCCACAACGAGACCCTGCGCGCGGCGCTCAAGCGGCACCGCGGCTACGAGGTCGTGTTCCTGCGCGACCGCAACAGCGGCGAGGGCTCCTTCTGCATGGCCTTCCAGCACGCCGCCGACGCCGTGGCCTGGTGCTGCGACGTGCAGCGCGAGCTGCTGCGGGTCGAGTGGCCCGAGTCCTTGCTCGACCACCCGGGCGCGGCCGAGGAGTGGGGCGACACGGACGACCGCGTGCTGTTCAAGGGCCTGCGCGTGCGCATGGGCGTGCACGTGGGCACGCCTCGAGCCGTGCGCGATCCGATGACGCGCCGGGTGGAGTACATCGGCCCGGTGGTCAACGCCGCGGCGCGCATCACGGCCATGACTCACGGCGGCCAGATCGTCCTGAGCCACGCCGCGCACGCCAAGCTCGTTGGCGCCCCCGCCGGCGAGGCCGACGCCGACACGGCCGGCCCTTCGAACTGGGCCTCGCGGATGGTGTCGCTGGGCAAGTTTGAGATGCCCGACGTGCAGGCGGGTGCGAGGCTCTACGAGCTCAAGGTCGACGGCCTCGAGGCGCGCTTCTTTGGCGGCGTCACCAAGGACGGCGAGACCACGTCGACGTCTGACGCGGCCTCGGGCGGGCACCACCGCAGCGGAAAGGACCGGAGCCACGCCTCGACTGACGGCAACGAGGACAACAGCGGCAGCGGTGATATGCAGACGGCGGTGGGCGAGGGTATGATGTTCAAGGAGGACACCTTCCTCACATCGGCCAACCTGTGCCGGTGGATCATCGACTTTGGCGAGATCCAGGTGGGCAAGCAGGTGGGCCTCGGGTCCTACGGCGTGGTCTACCGCGGCAAGTGGAAGGGCGTCGACGTGGCGGTGAAGCGGTTCATCAAGCAGAAGCTCGACGAGAGGCGCATGCTCGAGTTCCGCGCCGAGATGGCCTTCTTGTCCGAGCTCCACCACCCCAACATCGTTCTCTTCATCGGCGCGAGCGTGAAGAAGCCCAACCTGTGCATCGTGACCGAGTTCATGAAGCAGGGCTCGCTCAAGGACATCCTTGGCGACAACGCGATCAAGCTCACGTGGAAGCAAAAGCTGCGCATGCTCCGCTCGGCGGCGCTGGGGATCAACTACCTGCACTCGCTGGAGCCGGTGATCGTGCACCGGGACCTGAAGCCGTCGAACCTGCTGGTGGACGAGAACTGGAACGTGAAGGTGGCCGACTTTGGGTTCGCGCGCATCAAGGAGGAGAACGCCACCATGACCCGCTGCGGCACGCCCTGCTGGACCGCGCCAGAGATCATTCGCGGAGAAAAGTACGACGAGCGGGCCGACATGTACTCGTTCGGCGTCATCATGTGGCAGATGCTCACGCGCAAGGAGCCCTACGCCGGGCGCAACTTCATGGGCGTGTCGCTCGACGTGCTCGAGGGCAAGCGCCCTCAAATTCCGGCCGACTGCCCGCCTCCCTACCGGAAGCTGATGAAGAAGTGCTGGCACGCGTCAGCTGACAAGCGGCCGAAGATGGAGGAGATCGTTGCCTTCCTGGACACCCAGGTGGGTGATGATGACGCCTCAGCGACTGTGTAAAAACGTGCTGGGCAGCCTCAAGCCAAACAAAATAATCAATATTATCAAAAATATTATCAAGAAAAAACATATGCCTACTTTTCTCTTCGCGAAAGATTTTCTTTTGTGTTTCCATTCCCTAAAAACGCGCCTCTTCAACAGGTAATATCAAGAGGTGTCGAGGATGGAGCCTGGTTTCAAGCCCGTTGTGGCGACGAGACCAGGGGGCAAAGCACCGCAAGATGATGTGACAGTAGGAGCCAGAACTCAACCCTACATTCAGAACAAGAGGCGAGCTTCTATGGGTCCCGACTTCAGCGCTCTTCTGGAAGCCAAGGGAGCTCCTGCCGGGGACCGCAGCTCAGCCGTGGTGTCTAACGCGACTGGCCAATTAGCGAGTCGGTCAGGCACCCACAGAGGTACCGTCATTGGCATGCCCGGGGAGAGCCGAGGCAAAACAGCAGGTCAAGCGGCGTCAACCTCCTCAACAAAGACCATGAGTGAAAGGCGCCATCTCGTACGTCCCGGATTGCAGTCTTCCTTTGGCAACATGGTCACGGTCCAGGAGAAGGAAGGAGACGCCTCTTCAAGTGAGGACGAACCTGAGGAGGAGAAGAAGAAAAAGAAGAAAAAGAAGTTGGGACGTGCCTTCTTCTCTATCCGCCATAACAACGAGCGACGCATCCATCGCCTGCTTGAAGCAGTGCAGCTGCCCTTGCCCAACCCAGCAGACCCCACTTCGCCAAGAGGAGAGTCAAAGCTTCCGCATCTGCTCAAGAAAAAACGCTATCTCGCTCTGCTCAACAGTCCTGACCTCGACGTTCCGCCCCTTGTTGCTGGTACGAGCGGCTATCTGAGAAACACACCCCATTTAAACCACAACAAGGGTCGTTTCATTTGTTTTCTAATCTTAATTTTAAATGCCACCACAGCCACGGCAGGGCAGGGCGGTCTCGATGTGGTGCGGCTGCTCGTAGAAAAGGGCGCTCAGGTGGATGTGAAGGGACCTGGCGGCCGGTCTCCTCTGCACTGGGCCGCCCTGTTTGGAGACACTGTACTTCCCCCCCCCCACTCAAGCCCCGCAGCAAGCGCTAACTCGCTGCCTTTTCCTGCGTGCAGGCGATGGTCTCTTTCTTTCTCGAAAACGGTGCTCGCGTCAACGCACAAGACACTGATGGCAACATACCCCTGCACGAGGCAGCCTTTGGCGGCTCGGCAGACACCATAGACGTTCTACTGGCCAAAGGGGCCCACGTACAGCAAAAGGATCGTCGGGGCTACACGCCGCTCCACAAAGTAGCCTTTGCTGGCCACTACGACGCCACCCTCAGCTTGCTGTCGCAGCCGTTGGACATTGACGCGCTGGACGACAGCGGGGCGACGCCTCTCCACAGCTCCATCTACAACGGGCACTACGATGTCGCGTGTCTGCTGCTCTCGTTCGGGGCCAAGGTCAACCAGCAGGACCAGCAGGGCTGCAGCGCCGTGCACTTTGCCGTCTACGGCCGCGACTCGCGCATCTTGTGCAAGCTGCTCCAAATGGGCGCCGACGCCAACCAAGCGGACCGCGTGCGGCGCTTAGCCTTCCTTTGTTCTTTGTTTTGTTTCTTTTTATTGATTATTTCGTTCTGGGTGCAGCAAGGCGTATATCCACTTCATGTCGCCGCGTTTGAAGGGCTCAGCCACATGCTCACTCAACTGCTGGGTGCTGGGGCCGACCCCAACGTCAAGGTGTGTGGCTTTCAGCATCGCCACACCATGGCGCCCACATTGTTCAATTGAAAGCTAACTAACGAACCATCACGAGCACAGGACGCGAATGGCGCCACACCGCTGCATTACGCTGCTGGCAACGGTGACATCGCGAGCGTGATGCTGCTCATCGCCTACAAGGCTCGCCTGGACGCGCTCGACGAAGGCGGTGCGTTTCATCCCGTCCATCATGTACCGCCTCTTCTCGTACGGAACTCACACGGCCACATCGTAGGCTACACGGCGCTGCAGCACGCCGTCAAGAACGGACACTGCAACTGCGCGTCGATCTTGCTCGAATACAGGGCCAAAGTGGACGTCGTCAGCAAGTCAGGCAAGACGGCGCTGCACTACGCTCTGGAGACGGAAGACCCGGCCCTGGCCAAGAAGCTGTCCGACCTCCTGATCGCGATGGGCGCCGACCTCGCGTTTCCCAACGCCGAAAACTTCACCGCGCTTGACCTGGCCCTGGAGCGCGGCATCGTATTGCTCGAGTACGGTAAGGCCACGAGCCTCAAGGTCAGTCAGCTCCTCAATCCCGCGCCCATTATCATTGGCCATGAATGTTGCTCACGTTTGATCGGTATAAAACGCCACCAGAACGAGCGGCGCAACTTCCCGTTGGTGGTGGCCTCCCAACACCAGCCACATCACCACCACCGAGGAGGGGCGAGGACCAATCTCAGTGGCCAGCAGACGGCAGTTGTCACCAGCGTGATGACGGCGGTCTCGACTGAGGACAGCAGCGTCCAGCAGCGGTCCACTTCTGCTGAAACAGTCAAGGTCGATGTGGCTGACGCAGTTGCGCCCCAGCCCGAAGAGCCCCAGTTGCCTGTACCAGAGAAGCTGCAGAAGATTCCGCTCCCGCAGGCACAGCCTCAGCAGCAGCTCGCACGGGTCATTGCGCAGAGCCGAAGCGGCACACAGTCCGCGACAGTGACCGTGCTGCCGACCACGCTGCCGACCACGCACAAACCCTCGGCGGAGGCCCCGGCGGCTGTCGTGAATCCTCAGGTGCCTTTGCCGCCGCCGCTCTTGCTTCCGTCCTTCCCGCTCGCGACTTCCCAGACTGGCGTGCCCGCCGCGCCCGCCAGTCCCGCGCCCCCGCCGCCCCTCATGGGCGGTTCCGCCATGCTCCCGCTGGGCCGAGCGAAGCTGCGGCGCTTCGAGTGGGATCCCATCTCGGAGGACGCCGCGCGCGGGACCATCTTCTTTGACCTCGCCAAGCCGCCCGCCGCTGTAACTGCTGCCTCGACCGAAGCTTCGGTCGAACCGCCCGCCGGTGAGGTCCAGGTCGACGAGGCCGCGCTGCAACAGCTGTTTGCCGTCAAGACCGGCAGGGCCGGGGCCGGGCAGGGACGCAAGCTCGGCAGCGCCGACAAGGAAGACGGCCACCTGCTCACAGGGCAGGACAGGACCAAGCAACTCGGTACGCAGGCGCTCGCCTTGTCTCTATAGTCGTGATGGATCCGGACTTATTCGGCCGGGCCGCAGAGATGCTACTGCGCTCGAACCAGCGTACGGTCAAGCAGGTGGTCATGAGCGAGCACCCGGACGGCCTCGAGCCGAGTTGGCTGCCTCGAGTGGCCGGCAAAGGTGCAGACCAAAGAATTCGTCAGTTCCAAGTCTTGTGTCGGCTCGGTGGGCTAACATCGAACCCACCTTACCTGCTCAGGTGAAGTGGACTGGGACGAGGCACAGCGCGTCCACTTCCGTCGATCGCTGCTGGAGAACGGCCTGGCGGACGTGGACAAAAGCGTCATCGAGACCCTGTGTGCCAATCTCCCCACTCCTACCGAGGCACGTCCTCTTGGCCTCCCGCATTCCACTACAGCGGTCTCATCTGAACGCACATTATCACGTGTGTGTACAGCTCGAGGTGTTTGTCAAGTACGAGCCGAGCGCGGGCGCCAGTAAGCTGAGCCTGGTCGACGCCTTCTTCCTCTCGGTGCGCCTGCCGTTTCCCTTCCCTCGCGTCCGCGCTTGAACAGCCAAGAGCCTGACGCGTTCGCCGTTGTCATTTCGTCATCGCCATCATGTATCAGCTGCGGGACATTCCCAGGCTCGGCGCGCGGATCCAGGGCTGCCTGCTCCGCCTGCAGCTCCCTGCGATCGTGGACGAGCTCACCACGGAGATGGACGTGCTGGCCAAGTCAATCGCCGAGATTCGCGAGAGCACGGCCCTTAAGCGCATCCTGCAGTACACGCTGAGCACGGTCAACTGCCTCAACGCCGGGCACCTGCGCCTGGGCATGCCCATCACGGCCAAGGCTTTCCGGCTGGCGTGCCTCCCGCAGCTCAAGGAGATGACGTCGTCGGGCGTACCGGCCAAGCGCAACCTGCTCCAGTTCATCGCCCTCGAGATCGAGCGGCATGAGCCGCACGTCGTCGCCCGCTTGCCCGACGAGCTGCGTCACCTGCGACCCGACTGGAAAGGTCTGTGCGCCTCCTGACTTGTCGTCATCGCTGTCGATGTTGTCGTCGTTTTCGGTGTTGTCGATGTCGACGTGCTGCAGCTGAGACGTGATGCCCTTGTGGGAGCAGACCGGCTCACGTGGATCCGCGAGCGGCCCGAGTCCCTCAACGCGGAGCTCGAGGCGATCAAGCAGGGCCTCGAGGCCATCACGCCCATCGACGAGCGCGATGCCTACTGCGCCATCATGCAGACGTACGCCAACAAATTACAATACAAAAAAACAGAAAACAAAACAAAAGACCTCACTCGCGTGCTTGTCCTTGCTGCCATCAGTTTCGTGGCCAAGTCAGCGGCAGCCATAGACGGCCTCCGTGCGCGATCGCGCGAGCTGCAGATCCAAGTCAAGCAGCTCCACGCCTACTTGGGCGAAGCTGTATGTCCACCACCCGTTCATCACGGACACACGCTCACTCCACCCACCCACACACACACACACACGCAGGAGCCCGGCAGTGGTCAAAGCGGGCCGAGCGCTGAGCATCAGCAGCAGCAGCCAAAGCAGGAAGAATTGGCGGCAACAGACGACATGTCGGCGCGAAGCGAGGACCCGCGGTGGGTCCAGCTCGGGCGCTTGAGGCGTGAGCTCGACGCGGCGATCGCGCAGGGTCTGGCCAAGAACGTGCAACAGCTGAGCCGGCGGATGGGCCTGCTCTCCCAAGAGATCATGTCCAACGGCTCCTTGCTGGGCTCTACATCGTCGATGGCTGCGTCGTCGGGCGGCGACACCGAGGGCGAGGCCGGCCGGGGCGGCACGGGCAAGGACGTCTTCGCGCTCCTCCACCAGTTCATGACCGATTTCCAGGTTCGGCCGCTCTTCTTTCTTCTTGACACTTCCTCTTTCCATGGAAAGTTGACGTTGGGGCACCAATCACGCTCCGAGCAGGACGCCGTTCGACAGAACAGGGAGCTGCAGCGCCAGCAGGCCGAGGCTGAGAAGAGGGTGCGTCCGACCGAACCTTGAAGCGAACTGAATGATGCTGCGATAACATGGCTTACACGACATGTTCCATGCACGCACAGAAACTGGTGATTGAGCAGAAGAAGAAGCAGGCCAGCCAGCGGCGCCAGGCCGCGGCCAGCACGCCCCTGGCCCTGCGCAGCATGATCCGGTTCGGCTGCCTCTTTTTCTTTTGTGTCTTTGCGCGGTCTGACAGAGCGCTCGGGCGGGCCCAACAGGAAACCGGAGGACCTGCGCGAGGTGAACTCGCTGCAGATGATGCAGCACCAGAAGCGGACGAACCCCAACGCCCGCGAGCTCGGTCAACGGCTCGCCGTGCTTCGCGGTACCGCGCTTTGCGCTGTTTTTCTTGTAGTAGCAATGGGACTGAAACGCGATACACAGATGGCATGTGGAGCGTCAAGCGCCACCACAACGTGGTGGTTGCCGACGCCGAGCGAGCCGGACCACAAGCAGGAGTAGTGGACTCGCCCGCGCTACCCTCACACTCCCGCGACAGCGCTCCTTCCATGTGAGTGAGAATGATGTCTATTATTATTATTGGCCTGTACAAGTATTTCTATGTGTGTTTTCTTCAGCTACGACTTGCGGGGGATGATGTAGTCTTCGCCGTATTCGTGCACCATCATCGGCTCGTAGTCGCGCTTCGACGGACACCACAAGTCGTAGCCCTCGAGCGTACATGGCTCGACCTGCGCCGGGAAGCTGGCCTTCTCGGGCCCGACCTCGGTGGCAGCGACGCCGTAGGTGCCCGCGAACTCCTCCACGCAGAAGATGTCCAAGTGGGTCGTGCGCCCGTCGACAAAGCTCACCAGCCGAGCGAAGGGCCCGACAAAGGACACCGAGTCGATTTGATCGTCCACGAGCTGACCCTTGCGGTCGTACCGGAGCCCGTCCCCGGGCAGGTTCTGGGCGCGATGCATGTTGACGATGAGCCGCACCTCGTTCTCCTCCCACGGCTGGAAATAGCCAACGACGCTGTTCCAAAGGATATGCACACCTTCGACCTTGGCGTGTTGCCAGCCCGTGGCGGGACTGCCCGCGGCCAGCTGAGCGAGCTTCTCGGCGGTCTCGCGGTGAATGGCGATGTCCATGTCCGAGTCCCAAGGGATGATGTGGCAGTTGCGCAGGCAGCCGAGCAGAGTGCCAGCCACCGCCACGTAGCGCAGCTCGAGTGTGTGGGCGAGGTGGACCCAGTGGGCCAGCAGGTGTCGCAGACGTGGATGACTGGAGCTCACCGTCTCGTTTGGATACCAGGGATCCGAGGCTGGATAGACGGTGATCTTGTTGGCGAACATGTCATCCGAGGGTGGAGGTAGCGTGTGGGAGTTATGACCACCGTGACGATGGCTCATGTGGCCGCCGTCGCCGTGGTGGCTGTCTGTGGAGATGGACGGTTGCGGAACGATCAAGGTCGAGTCGCGAGCCTTCAACAGCCATAGAGAAACGGCTGTGCAGAATAAGGTGAGCATGGCCAGGTAGATCCATGGTACAGGCTGGGAGTGTTGGTAAGCCATGCCGAGCAAACAGTTTAAATGACCAGATTACTCATGGGCAACGAGCCGCTGGTTTTGTGGCTCACCCAGTGGTGTGCCGAGTCACCATTCGTCTTGCGCCACATGCTAGCACCAGCATGTCAGCTGACCGATCGATGAAACGTCTACCATAAGGCATTTTGTATGACAGGGTAAGGGCTTGTAGAAGGTGCGAGCAAGTGTGTTGGGACATAGGTAATGTTTTTTTTCTTATTTAAAATGAAATTTGTCTCCTTCCCTGAATAACGTGCTTCCGCCAAGATGGCGGTGCTCAAGCCGCTGACTGAAGACCACGTTTTCACCTCCCTTGGTGTGGTGGGCATGAACGACCTCATGGTGGAGCTGGTTAGCTTCGTCTTCCAGTTCGTGCACCCGCTTACCCTGCCGGCCTGCCGCGCTGTGTGCCGCCAGTGGAGTCGTGCCTTTGACCACCTCCTACTCGTTGTCGACCCATCCGTCCAGCTGCCTCCCATGGCTTCCATCCATAGTCACTCTGCCGTCGTTGAATATGCCGGGCAAGTTGCCGGCCAGGGCTGGCTGTCGCTCCTCCAGTGGGCGCACACCAGTGGCTGCCCGTGGAACAGTATTATTGGTGCCAATGGATGCCCCTGGAGCTCTTGAACATGGGCCGCAGCAGCTGGAGGAGGCCATTTACACGTGCTACAGTGGGCTCATGCCAACGGGCTCCTGTGGGGCTTGAATCCCTGCCCTCACGCCGCTGCGGGCGGCCACTTGGCTGTGCTCCAGTGGTTGCGCGCCAATGGCTGCCCCTGGGACATCCTTCCAGCTGATCACGTCGACAGGAGAGGCCACGCAGCAGTGCTTCAGTGGACGCACATCAATGGCTGTCCGCAGGGCAGCTACGTCACTGCCTATGCTGCCTGGGGAGGCCACTTGGCTGTGCTCCAGTGGGCGCACTCCAACGGCTGCCCGTGGGATCGGGACACATCACTCAACGCGGCCTGGGGAGGCCATCTGGAGGTGCTCCAGTGGGCGCACGCCAACGGCTGCCCGTGGGACGAGATGACCTGTGCCTGGGCGGCCAGGAGAGGCCACCTGGATGTGCTCCAGTGGGCACACGACAACGGCTGCCCGTGGGACGAGTTGATCTGCGCCTGGGCCGCGGAAAAAGGCCACTTGGCCGTGCTCCAGTGGGCACACGACAACGGCTGCCCGTGGGATGAATCGACCTGTGCCTCTGCTGGTGGTGGAGGCCACCTGACCGTGCTTCAGTGGGCGCATGCCAATGGCTGCTCCTGGGACAGAAGGACGTGCAGCAGGGCGTCCCAGGGAGGCCACCTCACTACGCTTCAGTGGGCGCGCGCCAACGGTTGCCCATGGCAGCCCGATTACTGCGGCAAAGTGGCCAAGAGGAGCATGCGTTGGGACGTGGTGGCGTGGATCGAAGCCAATGAGCAGACATCCATCAACGTTGGAGAAGAGGGACGAGATTGATGAAAGGTACTTCAGCCACACAAAATTAAAAATTAAAGGCGCATAAAAAATTGGTTTTCACTTTATGTCAAGCGAAAGTTGATGGAAGTCGGCCATGCCGAGGTGGTGGGCATGAATGATCTCATCGATGGCGTATGTGCAAGGGCGGCCGCAGGAGGCCACCTGCACGTGCTCGAGTGGGCACGCGCCAATGGCTGCCCTTGGCGAGCTTCTGTTTGCTTCAGGGAGGCCAAGAGGAACGGCCGCAGAGACGTGGTGGCCTGGACCGAAAGCCAGATTCATCAACCCCGAGCTGTTGTTATTCCTCTCTAAAGAATTCCAAGCATTCGTGATCTTTTTCTCACGTCGGGCGTCGCTGCTCGCTGCCGGCCGACGTGGAGGAGGAAGAGGACAAAGACGAGGAAGACGAGGGAGGGCCCGAGGGCATGCTCGTCGGCGTGTAGCTGGGCGGGTAGGGCAGGAAGGGAAACAGCGAGCTACTGTGCGCCGCCTGCTGCTGTTGTTGCTGCTGCTGCGGTGGTGGTGACGACGCGGCCAACGTCTGCTGCGGCAGCGGCTGCGCGGGTGGTGGTCGGCTCTGGAGCAGGGCCGCCGCGCCACCGCCCGATCCGGGCGGCGAACGAGCTGCGGTCGCCCCGGTCGACGAGGATGATGAGGAGGACGAAGAAGATGAGGATGAGGATGAAGTCGAAGACGTGGAGAAGGACGAGGAGGACAAGGAAGGCGTTGAGGGTGCAAGCGAGGGCAGAGTCGACGATGAGTTGCGCAGCATGGCGGCCGCATTGAGGGCCGAAAGGTAAGCAAACTCTGAGTCCGACCGCGCCGTTGTCGTCGTCGTCGTTGATGATGAAGAGGCGCCGCGGCCCGACGACGATGGCGGCGACGACGGCTGGAATGGAGCGGGGAGCAGGCCTGTCTGGGCTAGGGGCGGCAGCATCGTGAACGGCACCTGAGACGATGATGTCGATGACGATGATGACGACGTCGATGAAGAAGTCGACGATGACGTGGCCGGCTTGGAAGAAGAAGAAGAAGAAGAAGCAGCCGAATCCGACGACTGGGGCTGCGCGTCGTACACGCGCAGCGTGCTGATCGCGTAAAACAGCGAGAAGATCGACATCTGCGAGATCCAGGAGAGGAACGTTGATGATGACGATGCTGGCGAGAGTAGATTTAGCGAAGGGGGGGGGGGCGTACCATGCTGGTGCGCACGTCAGACGACCAGAGCTCAACCGTCTTGCGGAACGAGTCCTTGAAGCACATATTGTTGTTCCAGTGCGGCAGCGACTCGCACACCTGCCACAGCATCGCCTTCTGGTCGGCCGGCAGCTCATCCAGCTCCCCGGCCCAGTGTTGCAGCTGTGGTGATGGTGGCCACATGTGTTTCGCATGTGTTTGCGCGCGTGTGAGCCACGAGTGAATTGGGAGCGCAAGAAGGGAGAGAGAGGGCCGGACCAGAGCCAGTTGCTGGAGGGCCACGGTGATGTTGGACCCGGTGGCCCCGGCCAAGGTCATCTGTGAAGACTGCTGCTGTTGCTGTTGTTGCTGCTGTTGCTGCTGCTGCTGTTGGTGCTGCTGCTGTTGGTGCTGGTGCAGCGCCTGTTGATGCTGCTGTTGATGCTGTTGTTGCTGCGTGCGCAGCCGGCCGTCCTTGGTCAAGACCAGCGTCGAAAAGGCGCCCGGTGCGGCCTGGGCGGCACCAGCCCCGGGCGTCGAACTCGACGGCGCCAGCGGGAGCACCTTGGGCAGCGGCACCGTGCCCAAGAGCCGCTGCTGTGTCTGGGCCTGCGTCTGTGCAGATAACGATGATGTTGATGATGTTGATGATGACGTCGCCCGCCCCGTGCCGCCATTGTACTGCTGCTTGGACGTAGCCGGGGGACTGGGCGTCGACGACGAGCTGCCCCTGTGTCGCTGCTGCTTGGGCGTCGTCTGCTGTGGCTGCTGATGCTGCTGCTGTGACTGAACGGCCCTGGGCTGCTGCTGCGGCGACGCCTGCAGATAGTGCTGAGGCGGTGGCGGCAGCTGCATTGGTCGGCCGGCACTGAGCTGCTGCTGTTGTTGCTGTTGCTGGAGCTGGAGCTGAAGTTGGAGGGCGTGCTGTTGTTGCTGCTGCTGCTGCTGCTGCTCCTGGTACTGCGCGAAGTTGGCGAGAGCGGCCTGCGGGGTCTGCTGGACCTGCTGGGCTTGAGGCGGGCCCGCGGTGGGCATGACCCCTGCTGGGGCGCGGTCCTCGCCCAGAAGGTCGGGGTATTTGAGGAGGGTCAGCATGAAGGCCAGGTAGAGGAGCTCCACGGCGAGCAGGTTGGTGGACGACCCGGCAAGCCAACCGGCCACAACCGGCCCAAATGGGGCGTCTGGCACAGATGAAGATGTAGAAGTAGATGTGGACGAGTTGGCGGCAGTCACAAAGGAGAAGGAAGAGGAGGCCGGGGCGACCAGTGCCACGAGCTGGCTCCACACAGCCTGTCGCGCGAAGGCGGGGCGGTCATCGATGGCACGCGCCAAAGACTGGAGCTCGAGGAGGAGAGACGCGTAGAAGGGGAGAGACGTGAAGCATTGAAATACGGCACTGTAGACGTGGTGGCTGGCCAGCAGCTTGTTCATGTCACCCGGAGTCGCGTTTCCATTGTTTACGCGCTGATGTTGGGCTTCCTCCGACGCGACCGCCATGGCGGAAGGTGAGGCCGAGGGTTGAAGATCTGCGGCTGCCGCCATACGCGTCAGCATCACAAGACTACCGCCGCCGTCGCCCTCTTCGGCCGCATTGGAAAGGGATCGGCCAGTGCGAGTGATTTTGCGGTCACTTCCACCCTGCGAAGACGATGATTTCGACCTTTTCCTTTTGGGCTCTGTAGGCGAAGAGGTCGATGGCGTGCCATTGCTGTTCATCTCCTCCTGGCCTTTTTTCGCTGGGAACGTTTGGTTTTTTCTTGTTGCATTTTGATTTTTATTATTATAATTATTGATCGCGTCATACTTGGAATTTCGGCCTCAAGCAGCCTTGCTCTTCTCGTCTGAAGCGGCCGCTGGCGTAGAGGACGAAGGGATTGAAGTGGGCAAAGTGGCGGCAGACGAGGCGGAAAACAACGGAGTAGGCGTCATGGTGGTGGCGGTAGTGGTGGTACGCGGCACGTAGGTCCGCGGGAAGGCGTAAGGGCTCGTCGTCGTGCCCGAGGCGCTCGACGCGGCCGCATAGGCGCCCGGCACGTAGGGGCTGTAGGGCGGACGCGCCGCCAGGCCCGGCGTCGTTGTCGCCGTTGCGCCGGTCGTCGTGGTCTGCAGAGGCGGCATCATGTAGGGCGATGGCAGCGTCGTCCTGGCGGCTGTCCCCGAAGCCGTCGAAGACGAAGTCGCCGACGACGACGAGGGGATGCTATAGCCACCGCTGAGCGGCGGGCGCAGGGGCGATGCCGCGTAATAGGGAGGACGCGCCTGGGGCGATGCAGCCGTTGGCAGGGCAGAGGCGGTCGTGGCCACGCCGGGCAGCGCCGGCGAGAACGACGACAATGCCGGGGCTCCCGCAGATCCGGGCGCCGCCGGGGGGCTGGTGAAGAGCGGCGACGGCTGATACGGCGTGCGCGGGTAGGAGAACGGCAGCGGCCGCTGCGCGCCCGGCACGGAATAGGGCGAGGCCGGGGTAGCCGCAACGGACGGCGTTGTGGTTCCGACAGCCGAGTCCGAGGTCGAGGCCGGGATCGCCGTCGCTGCCGCCGCCGGAGAGGAGAAGGAGGTCAATGATAGGCCGCCGGAGGCCACTCCGACGCCCGTGGTGGGACTCGTGACTGCCGGGGCGGGGCCAGACCCAGGGGTCGGCAGCGATGCCGGCGAGGAGGCCGTCACAGGAGTTGTTGAGACAGCAGCGCGCGGCGGTGGCGAGAAAGGCTCGGCAGGAGAGGGCAGCGACACAAGGGCGGGAGACGGAGACGGGCCAGGGCTCCCCACTTGCACGGCCGGCGGGGCGGCAGCCGCCGAGGGGGACTGAGCGGCCACGACAGGCGAAATCGGCGGAGCGGTAACAGCGGCGGGGGCTGCGGTGGGAATCACGGTGATGGTGGTCGGCTCGGCAGAGGCGACGGGAGCGGCCGAGTGGCCCAGTGAGGGAAAGAGTTCCTCGGCTTCAGGCTGGGCGCGAGGAGGCTGCTGTTGTTTCGGCTGACCCAACTCAGAGTCTTCAAGCGAGATGCCGTACTGGGCCAGAGCGGTCTTCCTGTCGCGCGCGATTCGGTGGAGCAGACCCGAGCCCACGCCGCAACCCAAGCTGCATGGCCGACCAGAAAGCTCATTGAGAACTGAACAGTGGCTAGGGAGAGAAGATGGGGGAGGCCGCTGTACCACCCAACGCCGCCCCAGTCTTTGCGGGGCTTAAGGGTCACGAGGCGAATGTTGTCATCGCGCAGATTGTAGACGTAGAGCTGGATGGCCATGCCAACGTTCGATTGCACAAGCGAGAAGAAGTCCTCGGGGTCGTTGAACACGACCTCTGTGTACGCGCGCGTGTGAGTCATCTTCAGGTCATTGCTCGAAAAAACTTGACTGCGGCGCGGACCTGGTGTGCCCACAATGTAGTCCAAGTGGCTCTGGAGACCGGCCTCAGCGGCGGGCGAGTTGGGTTGGACTTCCTACGAATCGACGTTCACGGCGCTCGATCAGCTCCACACTCCGAGGGATCAGCATGCCCGCCCTTCACCAGGCGAGTCAGGTTTGTGTACCAAGACGTGCCACACGTTCTCGATGGCGGCGGCCAGGGAACAGAAACGCGTGCTGACACCTGTTGTGGTGCGGGGTCGGTCAGAAAGCACCACCTCGCGGAGGCTCGTCCGCAGGGCCGAGGCGACTTACCAACGATGCCGTTGCCGCCCCACTGGAGGCTGGGTACCAGCTTGGTATCTGCGTACACGCATGAGTGCGGAGGCGGATGACGTGGTGGTGCATGAGCTGCTGTGAGAGCATCGAGTGTACACGAGGAGGTGGACGTACGGCGCAGCTCCTCGGTTTTGGTGCTGTAGACCGCGAGATCAACTTCATGCTCAAGGTTGCTGCGAAGGATGTCCACCAGACGCGAGTCCTCTTTGTCCTGTGCGAGGCGGGTGTGCACGCTTTAGCTCCCTCCTCGGCCCGAGAGTGTCTGTTGAGGGACCGAGACACTGTACCAATACGTGGTTGTTCGCAGCGACGATGAAGTCAAAAAAGGGGGCCAGTTGGGCTTGCGCCCCAGGCGAGCCATCCACTACCTTGATTCGCGAATTTGATAAGATGACCCAGAAAACAGCAGTTGATACTACACCCCTCGCGCGAGAAGGGCCTCCCAAGCTGTACCTTAAGTACGTGATAGCCCACTTTGGGGCGGCCCGCCGACGCCGAGCTCTCGTTGCCCATCTTGATCAGAAGCGCACACGCTGACGTGGAAAGCTCGTGAACGAAAAAAAAAATATAATTGTTTTTCTCTTACATTAAGTGTTGTGGGTTGTGGTGCGCAGCCACGGCAGCACCAACGCAGCCGCTACTTTACATGGCGTGAAGAGAAGAGAGGGATAGGGTAGGAGGAGGGATTGACCAAAAAATAAAAGAGGGAACCAGCGCCCTGAGGCGGCCCAGCTCTTAGTCCTGCTTGCGCTGCTTGGGCGCGGGCGCGTCGGACGGTCGGTAGGACGAGGGCAGGGACAGGGCGTAGAGCATCTTGCCGAAGGAGAAGATGGCGTGGAACCACGAGTGGGTCGTGTAGGGAAGGCCGAACTCGTCCGCGGTCTGCTGCACGATCTTGGAGATGGAGGCGTAGTGGACATGCGAGACCGACGGGAAGAGGTGGTGCTCGATCTGGAAGTTCATGCCGCCCCACAAGGTGGTCACGACCGTGCCCCAGAGGCCGCCGTCGGTGGTGTGATTGCCGCTGCCAAGGAGCTGCTGCTCGCCCCAGTCGCGCTGGCCACCGGTGGAGGGCGAGCCGATGAGCGTGTGGGTCTCGTAGGTATCGTGGTTGGGGATGATGTTCAGCGCGTAGCCGAGGCCCTGGCCGGCCCAGTAGAGGGCCAACATCGACAGGGCGGCGGACGTGGGCAGCAGCTGGAAGGGCAGCACAAAGTGGAAGTAGAGCGAGGGCGCGTAGATGGCCGTGCTCACCACAAAGTCGACCAGGGACACCCGCTCCAGCGCCACGCCAAAGACCGAGTTCAGGACCCACGAGCGGATGTAGAGAAGCGCCTGACCCAGGTGCTGGTTGGGCAGAGCCCAGAGCAGCACGAAGGTGGACCACCACTGCTGCTTGTGTTGCGGCAAGAACGGGTTCTCGTTGTGCTTGCGGAAGAACAACTGCCCGTTGACGAGGTCAGGGTCGCGCCTGTAGACGCCCGTGTACGAGTGGTGCCCGTAGGTGTGGTGCCTGAGCCACAGGAAGTGCGACCACAGGTTCCAGTCGCTCCAGAGCGTGTGCAGCACTCTGTTGACCAGCGGGTTGGCGCTGATTCCTGCGGGCAGGACAGGAAATAGAAGGTTGGAGTCAGCAGTGGGAAAAAAAAAGGCCTGCACGGAAACGCGCTTTGTCGTGCTGCTTGCGTCATCATAAGCAAATGGAGCACACAAAAAAGACAATCAAATTCACCACATTCCTTCCACTCGGAATGCGTCAGAATTACGGGGCACACATAAAAGAGCACAAATAAATAAATAAAGATAAAAATAACAATAAAAATACACTTGTGGCTATTGAGTTGTAAAATGAAAGGAAATAAATACCGTAGTGAGAGCCGTCGTGCATGACGCAGAACCCAATCATGTTCATGACAAAGCCGGCCAAGAGACCCGCGGCGAGCGAGCCGGTCGAGAAGGCGTAGGTGACAGAGCAGAGCCACAGCGTAAACATGAGGCTCACCTTGATCCAATAGGCCGGAGTGGCCTTGTGGCTGAGGGCTTGCTCTTCGAAGTACTTGCGCACGCGCTGAGTGAGGACGGCGTAGAAGCCATCCGACTTCCACGAGAACATATCGACCGGAGGTGGCGGCACGCCCTCGGGGGTGTCCACCTTGTACTTGGCCAAGAGGGCGTGCACGTTGCGCTTCGAAAGGGCGTGGACCGATTCGAACATTTCGGTACAATCGCGACCGCGACCGAGGAGCAACATCTCCGAACCGCCAGGGTGAGAACCGATGAAGCTCGAGAGATCATAGTACTGCCCGTGGATGGCCCACAGCTTGGAAGCAACAGGTGCGTACGCATTTTTGCGGATGCGCTTCACGCCGTGTTTCTCTCCCATCGGAGGCAGCGAAGCAGTTGTCATCTCGTAGAAGTCAAGCTAGAGACAAGTTCAAACAAGCGATTTAAGCCTCGGGAGCGTAAATTGGCCAATGATCCGAGATGATGCGAACAGAGCAGGGCAAGGCAGGCCTGATAACCGCAAACGAGTTGGGGCAGTTCGGTGTCGGGTGCGTGGCAGTGAGAAAAGAAAACCACGGCCTGCGAAAGCGCCTCGCCGTCGCCCACAGGCCTCTTCTCCGCTCGTCACGTGACCGCTCCACGTTGAGAAACTCCGTCGCGTTCCCACAAGTCCTAAAAAATGCGCTTTTAATAATTGGTCGTTTGTTGTGCTCGTGTGCCCGACCGCGCCTTTTGCTCGCGACCACAGACCGGACGCAGAAAAGCGTAAAACGTAGCATTACAAGTTCTTTTTCTTGGTGTTAATTTTATAAAAAAACATTGTATTTTTATTTATTCTTTATGGGTTGGGTCAGGACGATGCAGCAAACGTCTGGGTTCGAGCCGCTTGCGCGAATTTCTGTGTATTGACAACCATCAACGAACGAAATAAAAAGACGCTGAATAAGAGGACGTGGACACGAACCTTGTAGAAGGGATCAAAGACCTTGTGCGGCTGGAGAAGGTGCTGCATGTACTCCTCTACCGCTTGCGGCGTGCAGTTAGGGATCTGGCACACCACCCCTCGGATGTGGCGCAGCGCGTCCTGCCCACATCGCTCTACCAAGGTCTTTTGCATCTTGCTCATCTCGCTCATTATCTGTGTGAATGGATACATAGCATCACCATCAAGACCTACATGTTGACTCATCGTGAAGAAGGCAATCTGGGATATGGAGCGTACCAGGCTGCACTGCGCATCGAGAGGCTTAAAGTCGGGCGACAGCGGCAGCGTGAAGAACAGGGGCACGCAGTGCTCAAACACAAAGACGTTGAAGGCCTGCTGGAAGGCGATCATGTGCTCGGCACTGCAGTGAAGAAGAAGAAGAAGAAGAAGGAGGAGGAGGAGGAGGAGGGAAGAAACTTAGTATCATCTCCTGTTTTCCGCATGGATAGTCTCAGTCGGGCCTCCGCTCACCTTTCATTCGGGCCAGCGACAACAGTGATCTTGCCCGCCCAGTCCTCGATCATCATGCGCAACGTGGTCGCGCACTGCTTCTTGAGCTGCACAAACCACAAGGCAGGTGAGTGCGAAGCGATCGCTTCCAAATCATCACATGAAGAGAGGATCACGCACCGCGGTGTCCTCGCTGGTGGTCAAGGCCGTGAGCAGCGCCTTCAGCAGCGCCTCCAAGTGAGGGCCGTTTTTCTGTGTTGTGTATGCGTGTCCGTCAGTCAAAGGTAAAGGCAAAGGCCAAGGTAACAGCAGCAGTTGAGAAGGTCTACGACCTGCGCGATCAAGGTGGATGAAAGGGCGTTGCCGAGCACGTTCTGAATCAGGTGGAGATAGCTCTTGATCATGTCCGTCCACTCGCGCTCCTCCTCGCTCACCACATCGATTTCCTCTTCGTCGTCGTCGTCGTCGTTGCTTTGGGCCTGGACCTTCTGAGCGAGCGCCGTGACCAGCGGGCAGATCTGCTGCTGGATGACGGGCGCGATGATCTCCTCGACGATGCTCCGCATCTTGTCCTTGAATCGCGTGATGGCCTGCACGATGAGCCGCACAAAGTCCTGGTGCTCCTTTGTCGTGTCGACCGTCGTGGTTTGCGATTGTGCCGCGACGGCTGCAGTGCCGTTCAAAATTGGGATGAAAATCTGGCTCACCACCACAACAGCGTTGACCATTGTCCCGTGAGTGGGCGGCCGGCGGAAGCCTGCGGGACCTTAGAGGGGAGAAGTACCTGGCAGGCCAGAGGCAAATACGGGAGCACGTGTGCGCCGATCGACTCCACCATGCGATGCAGGAAGGAGAGCACCTGGGGTGTCCGAGCATGAGCATCCATCGAAGAATGCAAAGAATGCTCCGATGGTGGAGGGAGACCGACCTTGAGGCGCAGCTCGGGATAATTGGGGATGGCGGCGACGATGCGCAGCGCAACGTGCGAGGTGCGGGCCCACGCGGCCAGGAGGTCCTCCATGCCGGGCTGCGTGTCGAGCGCGCCAAAGCCCACGCTGAGCGCGGTCACCACGGCCACGACCTGCTGCAGGAAGTTGGCGCACACGGGCCGCTCTGGCACGTCCTGCTTGTACAACTCCTTGCCCAGGATCTCCTCGACGTGCTCCAACAGCTGCCCCATCACGCCCTACATGGTGGATCGCATGATAACAACGTCAATAATGACCATGACGAGCTTACGGCATTGTGAGGGGAGAGGGTTCGGGCGTGCCTTGAGGGTGTCCTGCTGCAGCTTGCGGTCCTTGGTAGCCGAAAGGAGCAGGCCGATGCCGTTAAAGAAGAAGAGCTGGCTCTCATAGGGCAGCACGTTCTCGGCCTCGAGCTTGACCACGAGTTGTTCCTGTCAAAGAGCTGCATGTCAGCAGCTCGTGTGTGTGCTGCCATAATCACTCATAAAATGATAAAGAGAAATAAAAAGGAAAAAGGGAAATAAACGAATAAATGCACATAAAAGAGTGCAGACCGCACCTGAGAAGCGACCAAGATCTGCGAGAGGTAGGGCAGGAGCAGGTTCTTTTGCGCGCGGCAGAGCCGGAAGAACATGTAAGCGGCCCGGCTCCGCACCGTCACGTCGCTGCTTCGCATTCCACTGGAAACGAAGATGAAACACATCAGTCCAGTCAACAGGAAGTCAGACAGCCAGTCCAGATAAGGCGTACCTCGTGCCAAAGAAGGCACCAAGGAAGGTCGAAATGGTGGTTGCGTCATTGGGCAGATATCTGGCGTACGTGATCGCGGTCTCAAAGGCCGTCAGGACCACCGCCCGATGCGGGTATCGCCACACATCTTTGTTACAGCAGCGTGTGGGGTCAGCCGCGACGACAGCAACATCCTCGTCGGTGCGAGAGGGGCGCCTAGACGAGGGAAACGTAAGTACCTGAGGAGACTAGTGCCACCAGCATCTCAGAGAAGAATCGCGAGTCTGCAGATTTGGGGGAACGCGCTCGCAGTTAAAGCAAGCAGGCAGGCAACTGCCTGGTGGCCAAGCCTCGTGAGAGAAAAAAAGAGCCATGCATGGTCGCCGTACCCACTTGGGTGGCAGCCTCGCTGAGGAGGCCCAAAAGGCACAGGGAGACTTCGACGTCGGCAAAGGACATGGCCGAGATGTTGGAAAAGCACGTCCGGATGAGCGACGATACAAAGGAGACCGACATCTCGGGGCAAAGCTTGATCACCTTCCGGAACAGGTTGCTCAGCTCCTGCGCATCGACCAATACACAACGTCTCAGCGTACGTGATCGGTTATCCAGAGGGGAGGAGGGGCTGCAAGGACCTTGCGGTATTGCATGAATTCCTGCTCAACCTGGTCCGGCTTGGAGAAGTCGTAGGACGAGTCGTACTTCATCTTGTTGGCCACGATGGTGATGAGCTGCCTGAGGTGTTCCTTGTCCTCGTCCGCCAGCTCCTTGTCCTTTCGCACTTTCTCCACGAAGCACTTGGCGAGGGGCACCACCTCCTCCGACCTGCAGGCGTTCCCGCAAACAACACGTAAGCCATTCTTTCTCCTCTTCGGCGTGCGACCACCACGGGCAAGCAGTGCGTACACGAGGTCGTCCTCAGCATTGAGGTACTGCCACATGAGCGCCATCGCCGAGTTGACCAACTGCTTGCTTTGCTCTGCCAGGGATAAAATATAAAAGTTTAACACATAATAAATAAATGAATAAATAAATAATAAATAATAAATAAAAAAGCATGCCGCACTTTCGACGTCAGGGCTAACTTTCTGCTGCGAGACCATGGTCTGGATCTGTGTGTGTGGGCGTGTGAAGAGACATGAGCAGAATCGTCGGGCATGTCGGCGGCACAATTGCGCGCGTACCGCGGTCCAGCCGTAGATGAGTTCGACACCGATGGCGTTCACCAGCTTGGCCAGCTTGGCCTGAAAATCCTCATCCTGGCGATGACGCGGCACCAAATGGGGCGAGTAGATGTGAGCACATGAGGAGGAAGAAGATGGGTCTTCATACATCCGTCTTGATGGAGGCAATTATGGAAAGAAGGTTGAGCTTGTGGAGGAGGTCGATCTTCAACAGCGGGTCCATGCCGCGCACGACGATCTGCTCTCCCGTAGCGTGTGTGAGGCTCATAAAACAAAGCGAGGCTACTGCGTAAGGGGGCGGACCTCGTAAAGGCATTCGCACGACTCCTCCCGCAGGTCCTCGACGGAAAGCAGTTCGTAGAAGAGGGGCAGAAACCGGTTGTTCACAATTAACGAAAGCTCAATCCAGGCTTGTCGCGTTCACGCGCGTCAGCTTTTACATGTGTGAATGTGAAAAGCAAGAGCAGATGAAGAGGCCTCGGTACCGAGATAGGCTCGCAGGTTGCTCAGACACGAGCGCGCAAGAGGCGGGCAGGCAGTGCGGAAGCTGACGAGGATAGTGTAGCACAGCTCGACGTACGTGTTGACGCAGTTCACTTTCATCGCTTCTTTCTGTGTCGTGGCCAACATCAGAGAAGATGTAGCAAGCATGCGACTTGGGGAGGGAGCACATGGAGAGTCGCGTACAATATCAGAGGCGTGAGCAATGTCGGCCGAGGACCGCACAGCGTCAGAGTTGATCACGAGCTGGTCGATGGAGGCCATGATGCGGAGGAACATGTCGACCATCACCAAGCCCGAGGGAGTGGCTGCGAGGACCGAGGAGCCATAAGCCAACGAGAGAACGTCTGCCGTTCGTTTGGGAAGAGGGGGGAAGGGCGGCACATGTACATCCCGTCGACTTGAGGAGCAGAAAGAGGTCGGAGAAGAACGAGGGCCACTCCTCAGGATACTCCAACTTGAACAGCTCGACAAAGGCCTGCACAAACTTGTTTTTCACAGCTGTGTGGGGCGTGTGGCACGGGGCCAGCGCAAGTATGGGTGAGCGAGCAACTGGAGGGAGAATGCGGGGGCAGGAGGCCGTACAGCTATCTTCCTGGGGGTGCGAGGGCAGGTAGTCTTTTAGCCACGAGAATAAGCCTTGCCGCAGAGCAGCTCGGCTCTCGGCAGACAACTCGCCGTGTCTGTGTGCGCACAACAGCAGGGCAGGGTTTAGAGGATGAAAAGAAAGAGAACTGGCTGATTGAAAAGTGGGAAGGAGCTGAACCTGTGGTGGAGGACATCAATGAGGCTGAGGAAGCAGAAAAATCTGACCTGCATGGGACACTCCGAGAAGGCCTTCTGGAGGCAGAGCTTCCAGGCATCGGCGGACGCCTTGAACTGTGCCAGCAGCGCCTGTGCACTCTGCAGCGTCTGCGGCGGCACTTGCGACGGATTAAGGCTCACCAGCACCGCGCGCTCAAAATCATCCCCCATCTCGTCCCAATCTTCTGTAGTCTGATTTTCTTTTTGTTTTTTGTCTCAAAAAAAAACAAACGGAAAATGGATCCACAACAAAATTATACCAAAAGAACTAAACACTGCTGAACACATCATGATCAGTCCATGTTTTGTCGCCAGGCAAACTCCTCGAAGTAGGTGAGCGCCGTGCTGGCCTCCTCTGCCGCCGCCGAGGGTTGTTGGCACGAGTTGGGGCAAGAATAGATGGCAACTGTGCCCCAGTTGATGGCCTTCTCGCCACCATCCTTCTCTACCTTCTCCACATCGAGGTAGTGCAGCAGCTGCGGCATGATCTGCACATGGCGAGGCACCAGTGATGAGCTCAGGGAAAGCGGCGCGCGCACACAACAGACACACGCTCGTGCGAAGATTGGGCGAACCTGGAACTCAAACCTGCGCGGCGCCTGGCAGTGAGGGCAGGGCGGGACGTCGCCACCGGTGGCCGCCGGCTGGGCCTTGTCGCTCACCCACAGCGGTTTGGCGCCCTCCCAGCGTGCGTAGCTGTCGCGCCGCGCCGTGAGCAACATGCAATTGGCTGGCGCGGGACGTGAGCGCCCAGGCATGGTGGCGGTACCGCAAAACCTGGTCGGGCGCACGCTTCACGACGTGCTGGAATTCGATGAAGCTGTCGTCCACCGGGGACTCCTCGGGCTCGTCGGTCTCAGGGAGGTGGCCAGGCGCGAGCCCGGTCCGGGACTGAAGCTTCTTGAGCATGCGGAGCTCCTTGTACTTGCGTGAGAGCTTCTTCTGGTAGTCCTCGCCTTCCTCGCCGTCCTCGTCATCGTCATCCTCGTCTTCAGAGGGCTCTTCCTCAGTGACCATCTCCCACTCGTCAAAGAGGGCCGGCGAGGGAAAGGGCTTGACCGAGGCACTCAACTGTGCCTTGTCGGCGCCGCCGGCCTGCTTGAGCTGCTCGCACGCCTCCTTGTGGCCCCGGTTCCAGTGCTCCCTCTGATGGGCCGCCGTGCAGTAGTGGACCGCCTTGCACGCGCTGCATCGCTTCTCCGCGCGCATGCCGCATTCAGCACAGAAAAACACTGCCAGGGCCGCGATGAACCAGAGGGACCGACGTCAGCGCGTTGCATTGTCTCAAAGCGCGCAAGCCGCCAACGTAAGGTGGGTAGAGGGTGGAAGTGCCTTTCTCCGGCAGGTGGTATGTGTATTGCGCGGCTTCAGGGTCTTCCTCGATGGCCTCCTCGCTCTTGGCCACGTAATAGGGGTTCTCTCGGGGCAGCTGGCACCGGAAGGCCTTGAAACTGAACCGGAAGGCGACTTCAATCATAAGAGATGGAAGAAAACAAACAGATTGTGCGGCGGTGTTCTACCTTCCCAGAGGCAGCGACGCGTGGCAGGAGCCGCTCTTGCAGCTGAAGACGTACATCACGCGGTGATAAGTGTGGTCGAACTCCTTGAACGGGGCATAGATCTGGTCGTGCATTTATATCAGTTGGACAGTACAAACGGCACTGGGGGATACCACGCGTTACCTGAAGCAAGAGGGACATGGGCTTCTCGCATCGCGTGCATTTCACATCCGCAGAGGTGGGCACATTGCAGGGCACCAACCACGTCTGCACAAGGAGATTTGCACCTTAGAGCCTTGTGCCAATTTATCGGAATTGGGAGGGTGAAAGCGATTACGCACCGGCTTGCCGCCAACCTTGTCCGGCAGGTAAGCGAAATCGTTGAGGCGGGCAATGTCCTCAGCTCGCTCAAGGAAGCCCAATTGAACGGTCTTTTCTTCCTCCATCAGTGCAGAACAGTGGGAAATTGCGAAGATGAGAAAATGGCGGGAGAAAACGTGGTGAGATTAAACTTTAGGAACTGGAATGGGACGGCCACAGAAGGCCAGACAAGAGATAAAGAAACTGCTGCGATCCAGCCTACCAAATTACCGTTTCTCGTCCAATGTTGAGCTGTTCGTACGTTCGAGTTGCGATTCGCTGGATCGAAAAGTCAATCTCAAACTCCTTCTTTGCAGGTCTACTTGGCGTACATCGCATTCATGAAGAAGCTCGCCAAGCAAGTAGTTTCGCACACTGCGCGTTCTCGACAAAAGAGGATTACGAGCGCATCTCTTCACGCGGCTCTGCTCGAGGTACGAGACCTCCATCGCGTGAGCAACTTGCTTCCTCACAAGTTCAAAACAACAGATTCATCGAGCTGACTCCGAAAGGAACGAAGAAGGCGACAGCCAGGATTAAGAGAGACGTCTCGAGTGTTTGTGATCCTCCATGGAAGGAGCACGCCTTGTTGGCAAGGATTGGACTCCTTTCCATCACTGAGGCTTTGGAGGACGCGGTGTCATCATCTTCCCCGAGGCATGGGCCTTGGAGAGTGAAGGAACAAACCAAGCTCGCACTGTTGGTGTCTGGGCTCCCGACGGTGGAATGGGAGAGGACGGAAGTGGGTGGTTCGTTTGGCCTTGGTTTGGCGAGGCCTTGAGCTGCGCGCGGGGACGAGTTGACCTGCTTGCCAGTCATCACCATTCACGTTAGTCTCAACTGCGCGATACAAGAGCACAGGGAAACGCACGGTAGTGGCCCTGTACGGGACGCCAACCTGGGCGGCGATGACGACCGGAGGTCGCCTTCGCAGAGGGAGCCCCGAACGGAGCCTGGCGCGGTGAATTGAGGCGTAGCAGAGGTGTCTGAAGGGGTTGGAAGGCGGTCCAGGCCCAACAGCGATGTTCGCGCAGTCGTTGCTCTTATTCTCGTGATGGCTTATTTCTGGATGGTGATAAGCCTCCGCCTTGACACAGGCAGAAGCAGTGGAGGGCCAGATGGGACTGGAAGGTGTTGGCGAGAGGGTGGAAGCGGAAACCGTTTGCGAACCAGCTCCTGTATCAGAGCAGTCACTTCCGGGGGGAGCGTTGCGGTCCGTCTAGAGAGAGAGTTTGTGTTGGGAGATGTGGGTGCATTGTTGTTTTCTTGTGGCTTCTTAGGCATTGTAGGGCAGCCCGTTGCACTAGGCTTTTGACTGTGCTTTTGAATGGGAGAATGGATCACCCGGGGGGCGAGCGTTTGCGGTCTGCTCGTAGCGATTGGGCGAAGATGTGACGTACCAACTCGCCACTTGCCTTGATGTTGCGCAATCTCTCTTGCATTATTACTCCTAGCGTCCATCTTCACCACCGAGAGGCCGTCTTAGGATGCGGAGCAGCTCCGCGCCCTATGACTTTTTTTGTCGCCGCGTCCGTTGAAGAAACACAGGATTGGGTGATCCTGGCAAAAGTATTTGGCCCAGTTTTCCAGTTTTCCCAAAGCGATAGGAAAACAAAAAAAATATATACAGAAATCAATTAAATAAAGATGGGTGAGGTCGGCTACTCGATTGAAACGCTTACGCTCGACACTGTGGAGTTTTGCCCGGCACTAGGGCCTGCAGGCTTGGGTGTGGTCGGTGCGTACTGCCTCGACGTCGACAGCCAGCAGCGGCTCGGCAGCCTGGCTCTCTTCCGCATCCTCCGCCACGGGGGCGCCCAGCCGGCGGAGCTTGAGTGGCTGTGGCGTGGCCAAGAGGGCATCGATGGTGTTCTGGACTTCAAGTGGTGCGCACTCGCTTCACCTGCCAGCAGGCGCCGACTACGATGACCCACCCGTGCCCACCACACAGGTCGGTGCCACTGCTGGGCGGTTCCCGCCCGCTGGGCGCGGCGGCGCAAGCCCAGGGCCAGGCGCGTCCCATCAGCGGAAGCTTGCCTCCAACCGATGCAAGCCGCTGACGTCACTTGAACATTTGTGTCGTTGGTGTTTCAGGTGTCTCTGTGGCAGCTTGCCGGAGCCGAGCAGTTGACAGCGGAAGAAGCTCCTGTGGACGCCGCGGCCTGCCGTCTGGAGCGCACGGCGTGCGGCGCCTTTGAAGAGAGCCCGCAGGCGCTGGCCCTCTCGCTCGACTGGAACAATAAAGTGCTCCACGAGTACGGCGGCATGCCCGCTGCCAGCGGCACGGCAGCGATGCCGGCTTGTGCGATCACGCCCACTGACAAGTGCCGTTCCACCACATCGTGCAGCCAGGATCCGGCCGTCGTGGCGAGCTACTCGAGCGGCCACTTGTGCGTGTGGCGCTGCACACCGAGCGAGCTTGTGTGCGAGCAGCAGTGGCAAGCCCACTCGCTCGAGGCCTGGATCGCGGCCTTTGACCACTGGAACCCGAGCGTTGTTTACTCGGGCAGCGACGACTGCACGCTGAAGCTCTGGGACCTGCGCGCCTCGTCGGGCACCGACGCCGCCGTCTTCACCAAGAGGTCCACTCCAAAGCACCTGCTGAAAACATTCGGGCTGCTCACTCGCTGGCAGCTGCGCTGTCGTCCTCCAGGCACGACATGGGCGTCACCACGGTGCAAACGCACCCGCTACGCGAGCACATCGTCGCCACGGGCAGCTACGACGAGAACGTGTCCGTGTGGGACAAGCGGATGATGGGAGGCCGCGCGCAGCCGCTCGCACGGCAGGGCACAGATGGCGGGGGCGTGTGGCGCATCAAGTGGCATCCCTACGACCCGGAGCTCTTTGTCATCGCGGCCATGCACCGCGGGTTCTTCATCATGCGGTGGCCCGAGGGCGGCGGCAGCAGCATCGAAGAGGTCCAAGAGCATGCGGGTCGGCACGAGTCGCTGGCCTACGGCGTGGACTGGTCCTTCCATACGGCGGCCGAGGGCGGGAGCCTCGTGGGCAGCTGCTCCTTCTATGACAGGACTTTCAGCGTGTGGCGGCCCCACGTTGCCCAAGAATGATGACCTCTTTTGTTCTATTCAGGAATGGCACCACGGTGGGGCCAGTCAGATGGGCAGCCATTGTCCAGTACCCACTGGAGCACTTCATGGTAACCGTCGCGAGCTGCGAGAATGCTGGTCCATTTGTCCCATGGGCAGCCGTTGGCTCGTGCCCACTGAAGCACCTCCAGATGGTTATTCTCAGCTGCCCTGGCGCAGACCCACGTGCTCCATGGGCAGCCATTGGAGCGCAACCACTGGAGCGTGGCCAGGTGGCCTCCCTGAGCCGCCCCACTACACACTTCTTTGTCCCAGGGGCAGCCGTTCGCATGGGCCCACTGGATCACTTCCAAGTGACCGCCCCGAGCCGCTGCAACCAACGTCTTCTTGTCCCACGGGCAGCCGTTCGCACGCACCCACTGGAGCACAGTCAAGTGGCCTCCTTTCGCGGCCATCGCAGGCGTTTTTGTATCCCACGGGCAGCCGTTGTCCCGCGCCCACTGGAGCACTGCCAGATGACCCTGCTCGGCCGCCTCGTTGCAGACAGATTCGTCCCATGGGTAGCCGTTTTGTCGAGCCCACTGAAGCACGGCCAAGTGACCTCCCTTGGCTGCCTGAGCACAAATTCTCTTCTCGCCAGCTGTTGGGCAGCCACTGAAGTGCGCCCACTGAAGCACGGAGAGCCAGCCCTTGCCAGCCACCCGCATCATAAAGTCCTTGTCCGGGATGCCTATGTTCCCCCCTCCTGCTCCTCGGGGGCGCTGCGTGGTGCTCGGATCGTCGTCGTTCACGCCGGCAAGGTGAATGAAGTTGCGAAGTGCAGTGGCCCAGGTGCGGCACACGGCGCGGCAAGGAACGAGCGAGAGCGGCTGCACGAAGCTGAGAATGATGGCCACGAGCTCCACCATAATGCTCTCCGCTCCCACCATGCCTCGCCCTGCCTCGCTTGTAGTCGTGATGCGGTCATGGTGGCGGTGCGTCGTAGTAAGGACGAGTGCACAAGGAGTGGAAGTGTCATGGTCATCATTCAGGGCAGTCTTGCGCTTCTTTTTCGCTGGTTCAGTTGGTCCGACCAACTCATCTCGGGCGAGTTCTTCTTCTCCACCCTCCATGAAAATAAATGCCAATTTTTTATTTTTATTTTTCGTGTCTCATTTTTAGTTTGAATAAATGCCCAATTTTAATTTTTCGCGCCATCAGATCAGGCGAGAAGAGTGCGGATGACGTCGGTAAGGGCGAGCACGCCAATCGGCTTCTCGTTCTCGTCGGTGACCCACAACCTGTGCACCTTGGCCTCCACGAGCTTGTTGATGGCCAAGTCCAACTGTTGTTCCCCCAACAAAATCTTGATTAGCCAACAAAACGTGTCGTCGTCAGGAGAGAGGGCGGACCTTTTCGTTGGGCGAGCAGCGGATGAGGGTGTCGGGCGCCTTGCGATCGGTGAGCTGCAGGAACTGCTTGACGGGCTGCGTGAGCCGGTTCAGGCTCTCGTCACTGATCCCACGCAGGTCGGACGCCGACAACGTTCCCACCAGCCGCTGCTGCTGGTCCAGCACAGCTGCACAATTCCGAAATCGAGTATTAAATACTTATTTTAATATCTATTGAATAATAAATAATTAAAAATAACAAAAGACGGCGAACCGAGAGCGTGGACTTGGTTGCGGACGAGGTGGCAGAAAGCCTTGATGGTGCTGGTCTTCTCAGGCACGTGAAGGATCTGCTCGTGGATGATGTTGAGCTCGCTCAGGGGAGTATTGAGCAACCGGGCATCGAGCTGGTCCTTGCGCTCGCTCAGGTAGCGCACGACGTCCGACTGGGACACAAGCTTGGCGTCCTTGCCCTGTCCGATCAGCACTCGGTGGCCTGCAGTCGGAGCCCCGGGTTTGCACATCAGGGCGCGCCACCAACTGAAGAGTCGAAAACAAAGCACAAAGGCGCGTACTGTCGTGGCTCAGGACCTTGGCGAGTTCGCCCAGCGAGATGTTCTGGTCCAACACCTTTACCTCGCGGGCTCTGAAGGCGCGTGGCATCATGAATTTAGAAGAAGGCGATGACAACGATGAAGTTGATGAGGGTGAACATGGGTACCTCTTGGACTGCTTGAGGAGGTCGCCCGCGGTCTTGTCCTCAAACTCAAACTGGCGGAAGAGCTCAGGTGCCATCATCACGTTGTCGTCCATTACGCTGGCCTCTTGGCTGCTAAAGTACTGGACTGCGGTGAACTGGACCAGGTCCAGCACATCTGCAAGGCCCACGTAGCCCTTGTCGGCGTCGAAGATGGGGACGGACAGGATGCGGTTGGTGTGCAGCGTGCGTAGAACCTCCTTGAGAGGGGTCTTTGTCTCCACGGAAATGAGCCTACGTGAGGCCAGCGAGCCGAGGGCTTCAGCCACTTTGACGTTCTTCATGCTGCTCATGTTCTGCGCAAGGCAAAGAGGGCGCATGAGCCCAGCGGGATCATGACAAAGAAAGAGGAGGATTAAGGAGGGGGTACATGGGTTGGTTTCTTTCTTCTTCTATTGGTGAAGTGTTGAGCGTTTCAACCAGGCAAGGGCAGCGACCCTACGCTATGTCGGCGGCGACATGCGATGTCACGAGAGGCCGACCAGCATGCGCCCACAAGCAGCCGACACGAAGCTGCAAACGCAGTGAAAATAAACTTTGTTTTCTCATCTTTTGGAAAACGTTTCCGAAATATTTTAAATATGACAGGCAGCCACTCAAGCAATCGCCGACCGGTCCGCGCCGCGAGGCTCGCGCTTGAGGGACAGGTTGTAGAGATCGTCATCGCTCTTGGTGGGCAAGCTCAAGAAGAGGCTCGATATGCGCGGCACCTTTGCATGACCAGGAGTCAGGAAAATGACACAATTTTACACAAAAGAACCACAAATTGTTGGCGCGCCGCACCTCGAGCAAGTTGTAGGCTTTCTGTTGGTACTGCTGCAACTCACGGATGACGCCAGCCACCAGTTCCCGCTTGCTGAAGTTGATCAAGTCGCCCACGTTATCTGTTCCATGTTCAGCCATCAGTCAACGTTGGAGGCGGAGAGAACGAAGCCAAGAGAACGAAAGCGAAGGAGAGAGAAGAGGCGTACCGGGATTGCCCTCCTCGATGAAGAGGAGATCCTGGAGGTAAACGCCGAGGTAGGGCACGCAGGGCGGGTTGGCTTCATGGATGGCCGTGCGGTAGCTCCGCCACGAGAAGTTGCACGACATGACGGCCTCCAGCGAGTCGCGCAACTGCGTAGCCAACCAATCAGGAACCGATCTAAAGGACGTAAAGAGTGAGGGGGCGCCGAACCTCGATGCTCCTCTTGGGCAGGTCCTTCATGGTCCACTTGAGGCGGATGACCGACGACGTGTTCCACCCGGCGATGAAGGCCATGAGGCTGCTGAAGTTGTTCAACCCGTACAGGCACTGTGGCGCGCGGCGCGCTCCTGCGTTGGTTTCGGCCGAACCTCGAGCTCGAGATGAAGGAGAAGAGAGGAGGGGGGAGAGGCGAACCTTGGCCACGTTGATCATCTTGATGAACATGCGGACGCGGTTGCGGAGGAGCTCCACCTGGACGATCATGGACGACACCCAGCCAGAGACCTGGTTGAAGCGGTGCACAAAGGCCAGCACGTTGGGCGACCGGTGCTGCAGCTTCGGGTTGTTCCACGCCTGCTGCAGCAATTCCTTGTGCTGCATTCCAGAAGAAAAAAATGAAACATAAAAGCAAAAAATTGAGTAAAACGTAAATAAATACAACAAAAGAAACAAAAGAAATTAAAGAAGGAAAAAAGAAGACCTTTATCTGAGCGAACATGGCATGGTCGATGAGGGTGATCTGGCGGGCGATCTCTTCGTCGTCGATGTCAAAGAAGTTGAGGTTGGACGAATACAGATTGCGCGGCACCTTGGGCGTCGGCGGCGCCTGCGCAAAGATGCGCTCCAGCTTCTTCGGATCGGCCGACGTCTGCGTCATCACCGCGTCCCGCGACATCGATGAGCACAAGGCCAAGGCCAGGCGCGCGGATCAAACAGCGTACCTTCTTGATGAGGGTCTTGGCCAGCTTCTTGGCCAGCGGGGAGTGGCCGTCGCTCGGGAGCGTGAGCTGGATGAACTTGTTGAGCTTGGTGATGAGGAATGCGTCAAAGTCGTCGAAGCACGAGTCCAGCCACTGGTTGAGGATGTTGACCACCCGGAACTGGATGGGGAACACGACCTTCTCGCGCCACTCGGGCTCGCTCATGCCCGCCTCGTACGTCGACGTCGGCACATGATATCTGCTCCGACGACACAGGGTGGTGAGATGCACGCGCGCGAGAGGGAGACAGGCCTCGCATGCGCCACACGTACCGCTCGAGCAGCTTGTTGAGGAGCACGACGGGCGTCGTGAAGGACTGGTACGTGATGAGAAAGGCCTGCATGAACTTGGGATCTGCAGTGCGGCGATGCGGGGTGGACGTCAGCGTGGGGCCGTGGTGGCCAGAGCTGAGGGCGTGACGCGGGGGGAGGCGGCGACGACGGTACCATAGTCCTCGGAGCTGGTGGTGGCGGTCATGCGCGTTACGAGCTTGTTGAGCGTGGCCGCCGCGACCTTGCCCGTCTTGGAGTCGAAGGCAAGATTGTCGGGCGAGTCCGCGGGCTCCTTCCAGATGTTGATGCCCAGCCCCGCGCGTTCGGCCGCGGCGATCCAACCGTCATCGACCTCGCTCGCTGTGCCGCCATTGTCCGACTGTTGATGCTGCGGCTGCTGTTGCTGCTGCAGGTCCTCCCTCTCGGCAAGCTCCAGAAACTGCAGCAGCTCCTCGGAGGGCCTTCCCGCCTGTCACAGTGCGAGCGAGGCGCGGTTAAGGTGGCGGTCGCGCTGGACAACGCTGGCGAGGAGGGGCAAAGAGGACCTGCTTGGTGAGGGTGACGTCGCGGCGGCCGATCTCGACCGCGGAGCGCTTGGGCTCGCCCTTGCGGGATACGGCCGGGCTCTGGATGCCGCTGACGATGAGTCCGGAGGCCGCCGACGGCGTGCGCACGAGCTTGCTGACCAGCACAAGCGAGGCCTCGCCGTCGGCGCCGCCCGCGAAGCCGTTCTCGCGCAGGGACTTGGACAGATCCACCCGCCGCTCTGCGAGCAACCGCATACACGCACGCGCTCACGTTGTCAATGATCACGCAACACACGCGCAACGGCACACACACGCGCGTACTGGTGGCCCGGGCAAAGACGAAGAGGTTGCCGAGGTGGCGCGGCGTGAATTTGAACGAGGCCGGAAGGCCCGACGACTTCTTGTCCTTCTTCTCGCCAAAGGCCAGGAGGACGTCGCGCAGCGGCCGCGAGTAGTCGACCTGGCGCACGAGGCGGGTCCCGTCGACGAGCTCGAACGTGCAGGGCTCCTTGTGCACGCGAAGCCACAGCTTGAGCGGCGGCGGCGCGGCGGACGGGGACGATCGCCGGGTCGTCGTGGCGCCGGCGATCGAGGCCAGGCCCAGGTAGGCCGAGATGGGGCAGTCGACCTGGAGCCACAACCCGCGCGCCGGGCTGGCGGCGCCGCTGGGCTGCCACCACAGCGACAGGTTCTGCGACTTGGCGTAGGCTGCGCAATGGGGCGTTAGCTCGAGCGGGCAAAGGCAAATGCAAAGGCGAGACGGACCCTCTACGTGCGGCGGTTTGTGGAGGATGGCGTGAAGCAGGAGCTCGCCCACGGGGCAGCGGGGCTCCACGTCCACGCCCAGAGAGTGGCCGTTCTTATAGGTCACCCGCAGCCGGAGCGGTCGCACCTGGAAGTCGATCACGCTCTGCACGTATACGCACGACGTGGCGTCAGTCCGAGCACACGTGCGCGCGTGTGTGTCGTGCGGCGTACTCGGTTGGGGAGGCCGTAGGAGGCGAGCGAGCGAAGAGGCGAGAGCCACGTGAGGGAGTTGCCGGCCAGGGACGGCCGCGCGAGCGTGCTCGCCGACGTGAACGAGCCCGCGGTGCCCGAGGGCGACCCGAGGTTGATGAACGACCCGCCCAGCGCGCTGCCGGCGCCCACGCTGCCTCCGCCGGCAAAGAAGCCGAAGCGGCGGTGGAGGGACGCCTCGTGGCCGTCATCGCCGGCCGTCAGCAGCGCCTGCCACTGCTGGTCCCACCACCGGAGCTGGTCAGCGACCCGCAGATCGTGCTCCGCCGAGGCCGCGCCGGGCGGCCCGTCGACCGACGGCCGAGGCCTGGCGTCGGCCGCCTTGCCTGCCGAGACGACGACGGCGGCGGCGGTAGGCGGCGGCGGCTTGTCGGGACTGGCGGCGACAGTGGCGGCCGCGGCCACGCCAAACTCGTGACGCAGGTGGTGGAAGGCGAAGGAGAGCGCTTCCTTGACGAGCGTCGACGCCGAGTACTCAAAGGTCAGCATCTTGCGCTCGGCCAGCAGTGCGCGGCCAGCGCCACCGCCGCCGCCGCCGCTGCTGCCCACAGCGACGCTTTTTCGCTCCGGCCTGCTCCGTCGACGCTCATCAGCACGCCATCTGAGGGCCCGGCCAAACCGGGGAAGAGGAGGGGGGAGAACGTGGCGCACATGTTGAAGCGGATGAGGACAGAACTCGATACGACCATCTGTTGGACCTGGCTAGCTTCGACTGGTCGCGCCAGCAGCATATCCTGTTGGAGGCCGGAATGGCATCATAAGAATTAGAATAAGAATTGAACAAACTAAAACAAAATAATAAGAATAATAAATGAACAAAAAAGGAGACGGATGCGTACGCCGTCTTCCACGCCGTAGCTGGTGAGGAGGGCCAAGGGGTCGAGCAGCCACACGCCGCCCTCTTCGTCCTTGGCCTCTCGATACAGGCCCCACCCGGGTCCGACCTCTGCCTCTTTCTCGCCCTCCTCGTTCGCCGCCTGAACGGCACCGGCGACGACTCGCCGCCACCCGGCGTAGAGCGCAGGCCGACCCGCGAGCCGCGCCAGCTCCTATTTCCCACAAATGCGGCGCTTCGTCAGCGCTGGATCAGGGCGTCAGGGCGCTGCAGTTGCATTTGCCGCGGACGGACCTTCATTACGTCGTCGACGGTCGAGGCCAGAGGCGAGAAGGGCACGCGGGTGACGACAAAGGGATCGGCTTCGTCTCGCCTCGGGCTCGCATCGCCCGTAGCCAGAGTCCCCGCGGCGCCGGCGGAAGCTGAAACCGGGACGCGCACGCCAACGTGCTGCTTGGCGGCCTTGCCACGGCCGGCGCCGGTCGCGGCAATGGCCTCTGGCGCCGGCGGTCCGTACTCGAGCACAGACCTGGGCAGCTCAGACGCGTGAGCCTCAGAGCGCGGAAGCTGATGATGATGATGATGACGACAACGACCGCGCAGGATGTCGACGTACCCGGAGCCAATAGGGTGATGCGCCAGCACCGCTGATGCGTCGGCCAGCAGCGTGCGCTGACCCGTGTAAGCGTTGTACAGGGACAGCGCCCAGCCGGCGCTCTGGGATGGCGCGAGGGCGAGACCGCGGTTAAGCCGCTGCTTGACCTCGCTCACTAGGTCGTCCGGTCCGACGGTAAACTGGACCTGGACGCGCGTGGTGGGCAGCGCCACACGACAGCTCACGCCCGCGTCGTTGTCTGCGCAGCCCCTCCCCCCCACGTCAGCTTATGGGAAAGAACGAAAGCGGAGAAAAGAACGAAGCCACGACGACGCACTCGAGAAAAAGAAGGCGTTGATCGGGTCTACGATTGCAGCGTCAGCCCGTCGGAGCTCAAGCGAGTCCTCGAGCGAGAGATTGAGCGGGAGGATAAGCGACGAGGGCGCAAGGGCCAGGGTCTGCTCCGCCGCGGCCTCATCGAACACATTGGCACGCCGCAGATACAGCCCGTAGCCCTCGAGCGACGGCGCCTCCGGCCTCTCCTGTTGGAAGCCCGCCCCCGATGAGACCCCGGTCTGCACATGCCGGGCGGAGGGGGCGACGTACCCCCTTGTGCTCGCGCAGGAAGCGCGCGATGGCGAGCAAGAGGTCCTGCGCGGTGGTGCTGAAGTCGACTTGGAACTGCTGGACCAAGGGCGACGACACCGCGGACTGCGGCGGCGCCGTGGGCTCCAGTGACGTCGTGACCTCCACATGCTCGGAGGAGACGGACACCGTCAGGCCGGCCGCGGCGCCGGTCCCGGCCGTGGCGGCGCCGTGAGGCTCCTCCTTGGCCAACGCCGGCCGCACGACGAGGGACGCGAGGATGGGCAGCATGTCGGGTGCGACGTCGGCGAACGAGACGTTGACGTAGTTCAGGGGCTCCTGGAGGACCTTGTGCGGGTTGATGCGCAGATGCAGCGTGTCCTGCTCGGTCCAGCACGCGTCAGGTCAGCAGGCCAGCCTTACAAGAAGGAGGGAGAGCCGAGACGGGACGCACGGTGGGTGCGAGGTCGTATTGCGAAAGGGTGTCGTCGCCGTCGAGCCAGAAGCCGTCTTCGGCCGCGGCTGCGGCCGTCGTCGTGGTGCCACTAGAGGAGGCCAAGCCGTCTCCCGCGGGCGAGGGCTCGAGGACCGTCGCTTGGCTGCTCGCGCCGCGGTTTCGACTGCCGCTGGCCGTGGTGTAGATCATCTGCCCTGCGCTGGCCGTGCGCGAGTAGGGACCCGCCCGGCCGGCCACCGGGGGGCCTGCGGCGGGGCTTAACAGGGCTGCGCGAGTCACCACGGGGGTTAGCCTGAAGCCTCAGCCAAAGCGACGACGGAAGTGGCCGTACATTCAGAGGAGGACGACGGCGATGTCGGGCCGCGGAGCAAGCCGGCCACGCCGCCTCCGCTGGAGCCGTTGAAGAGCTGGATCTTGTCCCGGACGGTGGAGCCGCTGGAGCCGAGCCCGCCGCTCGTGGTCAGGTCGGAGCTCGAGGAGGAGAGCTCGGGCCGCGACAGCATCGCACGGACCGACGGCGGCGAGCCAAAGGCGACGGACGAAGACGAGGACAGGTCCTCGAGCGAGTTCAACGCAAACACGTCCGAGGGCGCGCGGAGGCGTCGTCGCCGGAGGCTCTGGGCGGTGGTCTCCTGCAGCGAGTACTCCTCGGGGTTCTCCTCCGCGCCCAGGTACTTGCCCACCAGATAACGCACAGCCTCCTGCATGTTTTTGTCAACATCAGAGACGAGGATGAAGAAGACGATGAAGACGATGAGGAGGATGGTCAAGCGGAAGGACGGACCTTGACGGTGGTGTCGTAGTAGTACTTGAGGGTGAACTTGGCGGCGAGACCTGTCGACTGGGCGGTCTTGGCGTGCAATTGGACCTTGATGATGTGCGGTCGCTTCTTCCACTGCAGGTGGTATCGCTCCAGCGGCAGATTGTGCAGCCCGTAGGTCGACAGCGGCTTCTCCCTGTGTTGGCACACGAGCAACAACAGCGCCGTCAGCAAGGACAAGGAATTTGAACCATGCACCAGGTGGCCAGAGGCAGAGAGCGCGTGCCGATCGAGCCAGAAGACGGTGTCGGCCGTGGGCGGCGCGACGGACGTCGACGGCGACGAGGCGAGCAAGGCCGCCGGGAACTTGGCGGGCAGGTGGGCCACGCTGCCGCTGACGCCACCGGCGGCACCAGCGCCGCCGCGCAACACGCAGTAAAAGTCAAAGTCGAACAGCTCCGAGACCCTGTGGTTGGGTTCAGGAGGAGGAGAAGGTCAGACCCAAGCCTCCCGAGTAGTAGCGCGGCGCGAGGCAGCGAAAGCTGGTGTGTGTACCGCTTGGCCTGGTCGTCGGGCCCGACGAGGTCGTCCACGACGAGCTCGGCCAGCTCGCCGGCGAGGGCCGAGGGGTCGATCAGGATCGACTTGCGCGAGCCGTCCTCGAGCGCAACGGCCAGCGGCGGCGGCTTCTTGCGGAGCTCCACGAGTTGGTCCTGGAGAGGCACACATGCGGCACACAAGACACGCGACAAGGTTAGTAGTCGTACTACGTTTCATTCGTCCGTCGACGGGTTCACGTACAGGCCGAATCGTGTAGGACGACAAAAGGCGGTCGTCTCTGAGCCAGCGGGCGGCAGGCATGTCGGGCAATGATGATGATGAGGCCTGCAGTCCAAAATCGCTGGTGGTGGGCGAGGATGTGGAGAAGACGGCCGACGAGACGGCGGGTGGCGACGAGGCAAACGGGTTGCCGAAGGAGGCGTCGATCGCGAGGGCCAAGCCGTAGAGGCTGATGTCCTCGGCCAGCGGGTTGCGCATGAAGAGCTGCTCTTTGGCACTCTGCACCGTGGCGTCGGGCGGAAAGACGACCATCCGCACCATGCGCCGCTCGGGCACGCTCACCCGCACCATGATGCCGTCCATGAACTTGGTGTTGTTGTTGTTGTCGTTGGCCTTCTCCTTCTCTTCCTTTTCCTTCTTCTCCTTCTCTCGCCTTTCCTTCTCCTTGGCCGCGGCTTTGTTTTTCATCTTCTTCTTACGTTTTACATTTTCGTGTTGACCACTGGTACCGCCACTGCTGCTGGGCGTTGTGGAGGTGGTTGTGGTGGCCGCGGTGGGCACGGCATCGGAGGAGGACGAGGGGCTGTTCTTTAAAGCTTTATCGCGCCTGCTCGACTTCTTGCTCTTGGAGCTGGTCAAGTCGCGCTTGCTGCCACTGCCGCTCTTGAGCTTCGCGGCCTTGGCCACCACCGTGGGGGAACCGCCCGCATCGTTGGCGGTCGAGCCAGGAGGTTCGTCCTCGCCGCCCACTGGCATAGTTGAAGACGACAATGATGCTTTGACTTTTGCTGTAGCGTCCTCCCCTTCGGCCTGGACTCCCTCTTCACTCATATCTTCCTCTTTCTTGCTGGTGTTGCCTCCGTTTTCTCCATCAGATGACGGTTTTGGTCCTTCTTGTCCTTCATCTGCGGTCGCGTTTTGGAAAATCGAACTATTCACCGGTTCAGATGCAGTTTCTTCTCCCTTGTGTGGGGAGAGAATGACGTAGCCCCCAGCCACAGCGGCTGCCTCTATGTCCTCCCACGCGAGGGGGCGCACGCGGTAGGACGATATGGAACGGTTGACCGCGCCCAACCGATTGGGCGTGCCCGGGTCCAGCGCTGATGCGGACGTAGCCGGCGTCCACTGCCGCTGCTCCATTTTGGCACAAACAAGCTCGCCCCCTTTCCACCAAGACCTTCGCTTTTTGTCGTCTTCTCTCTTTACTTACCTCCCCCCTCCTCAATTTGTCTGGGATTTAGCGTCGACAGTCACACCAAAATGAGGTCTTCTTTATTGCCCTTTCGTCTTCGACGGCTCACACAGGCGGATCCTTCAAGAAGAAGATCTTCAACCTAAAGTTGGATTTAGGAGTCGTTACTTTGTGAACAACAGCAAACATGATCCAATTCTCCTACACTTTCGTGTTTGGAAACAGTACCTGAAGGCATCAACGCCGTTGAGGTAGTAGCGGCAGAGTCGCTTGTCCTTGATGAAGCCCAGCCTCTCGTAGAGAGCCAGGGAGCCCTTGTTGGTGACCTCGGTTTCCAACACCACCTCTTCGCAGCCTTCCTCCTTCATCGTGTTGATGGCCCTCGTCACCAGTTGTGAACCTGCACCCCCAACCAACAGCACATACACCATGAACAACTCGCAGGCCGAAGAGCTACAACTCTGGCACTGCAGCGTACCGATGCCTCGCTTTCGATAGCCGTCCTCCACAGCCAGCATGGCGATGTAGCCGCGGTAGTGGCCCCGGTGATTGTCCAGCTTGCACACGATGCTGCCCACCATTCGATCGGAACTGGCGTCAAAGGCCTGGCGCGCAACACAAAAGCAACCAACAACGTCGTGGACAAGTGCGCACAGCTCGCGGTCAGCCACGCCATGGGAAGGAGAAGTGACCCTCTAACCCAGCACGAACCAGCACGCATAGTCGAGGCCAGTTGTTGATAAAGTAGCGATAAGTGTAGATGGAGTAGGGCTCGGAGAGATCTTTGGCGAAGAGATCCATAATGGCTTGCATCTGGGACTCATCCTTGTAGGTTTCATACCTGATACCATGCGCCACAGCCGCTAGTGTGGCCTTGGCAGAGGCAGGTGCTGTACCCCGTGGCCTACGTACCACATTGGAACGAAGAAAAAAAAATCGCTGTCAATTGGCGGCCAAGAAGAAAGATGACACTCTTGTCTGCTGGATGAGACCGTACGATTGCGCAGTAGCCATCGCATTGCCGCCTCCGGCAGCACCTCCCTTCTTCTTCCTACGGCGAGCTTTTTTCTTCTCACCCTCTGCAACCACTGCAGGCACCGCAGCCTCAGCCTGCACCTTCTCAGGTTCTTGAGGTACCGACGCTGCCACTTCTGTTGATGGAGTCTCCATCTGATTGTAATAAAAAATTAAAACAAAAAAAAAAAAGAAACGAAGCGTTTGTCTCTCTCAGTTTTTCTTTTCTTTTTTTTCTGTTGATCAAAACTGCTTGGAGGGCACACGGTATCAACCTCTGACACGTTCCTCCTTCCCTCCTTTCCGCTCGCTCTTGCCCTTGCGGGACTGCTCGCGCGGAAACTCGTCGCGCACGAGCTCATCAAGGGCTCCCGGGCGAGTTGAGGGCAACATCATGCTCATACGCTTCTCTCGAAGGCTTATCTTCGTGGCGTTGGCCACGCTGCCCGCGATGGCGCTGCCTCCGCGCGCAATACTGGTTGAGCTGCCCTGCCGGGGGAGGCCCGAGTCGAGCTTTCTCTCCTCCGGCCGCTCCACGCCAACCAGGGCGGCAAACATCTGTGTGCGTTCCTTCGTTCGATCTCGTTTCTTGCCCTCACGCGACGATCCTCTTCGTTCATCGTCTTCCCTGCTGCCGTTGTTGTTGTTGTTGTGCTGTTGTTGACTCTTGTCGTTCGTGTCCTTCTCCTTCTCCTTCTCCTTGCTTACTCGCAACTGAGAGGACGCTCGCTCGCGCGACTCTCGATCCTTGGTCGCATAGCTGTGTGTTTTGGATGGTGACGTCTGCTTATGCGGCGCCCGTCGTTCCATGGCCGCTCGCTCCTCCTTCAGCGACTCTTCCAGCTCGTGTCGCTGCTTCAGCTGGGCGGCCGTGAGCGACTTCTGGCTCTTTCTCTTATCGCCGTTGCGCTCGCCTCCCACTCGTTCCTCCTCTTCGTCTCTTCGCCTCGTTCGGGCACTGAAGCTGCCGCTGCCACCTAAGCTGTGCGGAGCCAGTCCTCCCAGCCGCAGCTTCGCCCTGTCCGCCATGTACAGCTTTGGAGGACCGCTGGGTCGAGGAGGCTTGGACGGTTCGTCATCATCGTCGTCCTCGTCCAGTCGGTTGTTCTCTTCCGCGATGTATCGACGCATCTTCTCCGGATTGACAGGCCGCGTAGGGAGTGGTCCTGAGGACGGCAGCTTGCTCTTGTCGGTACCGTCGCTACTCTTCCCTGATCGCGTCAATCCTTTCTTTCTACGGCTTCGACCGGTGCGGCTGCCGTCTTCATCATGAAGGTCGTCGGTATCGACCTTGTTCTTTACCGCTGAAGAATCTTCTTCGACGCCGCCTTCTTTCTCTTCCTCCCCTACCATCTTCTCGTCGGTATCCGCGCTTGCTTCAAGCATCGCCTTCATGCGCACCCTTTCGACATAGGTCTCGGCCGATTCCCCCCTTCTGTACATGTTGGACAGCATGCGTTCCAGCTTATCCTTGAAACCCTCAGTGGCCTGCATGTGCGCGCGCGTCTTAGCAAAACCACACATATTTCAAGAGACGTGGTGAAGGCTTACGTGGGCAGCATAGACGACGTCGACGATACACATGCGCACGTCCAGGATCTCGGTCAGCTCTCGATTGAACACGATGACCAGTTCCCAGGTAAACTCAAAGAACTCTGGCGCATCCGGAGCCACGACGGCTTGTTCTGCAAGGCAGACAACACCAGTTTAGGGTCCAGCTGGCTACGATCTGGTTCTAATCATCCGTACCTCCCCTTTGGTTGGTGACCACGACCTGATCTGGCATGATGTGGACAAAGACTCGCCATAACTTTCGGTCCTTGTATCGGTGTGTCTGACCCAACTTGGAAAAACTGAGTGCGATGACCGCTGGCGCGATGATGCTCTGCGTATGGAGCGGGGCAGCAAGGTCGAGTCAGGCTTGAGTCATCAACAGGGCACCAGATCTGAGAGGTACCTGATTTGTCGCCTTGAACACTTGGTTGACCTTGCTATCTCCACCGATCACTTTGCTCATGAAGCTCTGTGAGATCTGGGCTGTAGGCGGTGTTAGGTTATGCCTTTGGGGTGTGCCGCCGAGCACGTACAAAAATCAGAGTTGTCCTTGTAGTACTGATCAAAGTTCTCTTCTATCCTCTGCCGCAGAGCACTAGCTCCTTCGTCGCCCTCGACAGAACATAGAGCCAGGAATATGTGCTTCAAGGTTTCTCGCTTCTTGGTAAAGGCCTGTAGCTTCATCTCTATCTCTTCAGGGGTCTCTTCACCAGGGTGAATGGCGAACGATGCTGCACTCGACGACCGAAGCATGCCCCTACCACCGCCACCACTTGTTGCGGCTTCATAACAGGTCGTTCCCTGCCGTAATGAGAGTTAATGCCCAGCCTCAAGTCCTCACAGGGAAAGCAAGGAGGAGCAGTCACCTGGCGCCCCAGTCGTGGAGAAGGCACGTCATCCAGATTAGGGTCTAGCCTTTCACCACTATCATCATAGACGTGAAAGCGGCTAACAAGTCGAGGCACGTCTTTGTATGCCGCCACGCTTTCCCAGGAGCGCTCCCAGATCTCCTTCACTTTGTTTTGCACCTCGATCAATTTTTCATCGCTGATCAAGGGTTCTGGTTCCGCTGTTTCTTCTTCCTAGTGGCTAAGAGTGAGGCACTCGTTCCGTAACTCGCCTACTTCACCGGGGGAGCAACACACGAGTGCGTACCTTTTCCAATCGATTCTCGCAGGCTTTGCCCCTCTCGCTCTCTCGTAGCTTGCTCGAGGTAAAGCGTTTAATCTTGTTGAAGTTCATCCGGGCTTGCTCACCTCACGGTGGCCCAAAACGCTATAAGAACCTCCAAAAGTTCGTGGTCGAGTCCCCACAATTATCTATGAGATAGAGCGCAAGGGACACCAAACCAAAAAGGCAGGCCAAAGTTTGATATTTGGTTGGACCTCCTTTGTCCACAGAGGACTTTTTTTTTCTGTCGCTATCCTTTTTCTTTGCTCTTTCTTCGCTTCCACGATCCCTCCCACGCAAGATTCGAGCCCCATCTTGAGCGCTGGTGTCTGGGTTGTCCAAGTGAAGATTTCAAGCTCAGCCAACATAAGCGTGTAATAGATTTGCATTTTGCGAGCGACATCCCAAGCGGCTGTTTTGATCATCATGTCTCACTCGGGACACAGCGTGAATGGAAAGAAAGTGGAGGATATGATTGTGAAGGAGCTTCAAGCTGAACTCAAGAAGCGCAGCGCAAGCACTTCTGGGCGCAAATCTGATCTGTATCAGCGCTTGGTAGGCCTCATGGACGAGGAGGCAGCACAGCAGGCCAAGGAAGCGCCGCAAGAGGAGGACAAGCACGCCGAAGAGACCAACGGGGCCGAAACGACCGTGGGCACAGAGGAGAGCGAGGAACCGGCGGTGAAGGAAAATGAAGAGGACAAGCAAGCTGGAGTCGGACAGGAAGAAGAAGCTCGTTCAGAGGAGGCAGCTGAGGAGAAACAAATGGAAGAGGAAGCGAAACCGCAGCAGCACGAGGAGACTAACCCCAAGCCAGATGAGATGGAGGAAGAAAGGGAGCACAGGAAGCGCAAATTGGAGGACGAGCCCCAATCAAAAGAATCTGACCAAGAGGAGGCGCCCACCACTGGCACTACTACCGCCGCGGCAGAGACGAACGGCGAGGTCACCGACGCCGTGCCGACCGATCAGGCCGCGGCCAAGAGACAGAAGCTCGACGAGGAGGCCGCCGCCCAGGAGCGAGGCCGTCGCCTGTTTGGGAATGCGCTCCCTACGCGCGACGAGCGCGTAAGCGACGACACCCAGCCCAGGTAAGCTCAGCTTGCGCCCAGTGTGTTGCTGCAGGCCGGTTCTGACGCGGTTTGCGATGGGCACAGGCGCAGGGAGCGCGAAGGCGAGAGGCAGCGCGAGCTCGAGAAACCGGCCAAGCCGCAGCCCTCTGTAGAGACCGCCTCCTCTTCCTCTCCCTCTGCAGCCACTACAACGAGTGGCAAGGAAGACGTGCGGAAGGTCGTCGTCCAGCGTCGGGCTTCGCAGGCTGACCTTGACGACGAGCAGCCTCGCGTTAAGGCCGTTGACTGTACGTCTCATCTCCTTTCCCTGCAACTTTATCAGTACAGGACCGTGACACCTGCTCTTGTTGTTGTTGTTGTGGTGGTGGACGATGACTGGATGAATCACTCAGCCGCGCCTGCGCCCACCGGCGAGCCCACCAACACGCTGCTGGTACGCAATTTTGTGCGTCCTTTCACCTTGAAGGCCGTAAAAGATCTTCTCGCAGAGACAGGCACCGTCACAAACTTCTGGATGAACGACATCAAAACCCACTGTTACGTCTCGGTGCGTTGGCGCGCTTCTTTCTTCTTGCCCCAACGACAAGCTCCTCGAGCCTACAACTTTCCTCCATTCATCGGCTGACTGACGTGCCCCATCCGGTCGTACAGTACGAGAGCGTAGAACAGGCCTCGGCGACGCGGGAGGCGATCTACGGACTGATCTGGCCCGTGGGCAACACCTCTAAGCCGCTCCTGGCCGAGTTCGCTTCGCCCGAGGAGCTCGCGAGCAAGGCACCCCCGCGAGTCCCCGAGAAGGCAGCGGCCAACCCGGCCGAAGCACGCGGTCGCGACAGGGAAAGGTACATGGACTGGCGAGGCTTGCCACTACTGTACAGTCTAGCACTCACACGCCGCCGTGTTGTGACGCAACTTTTGTGCAGAGGAGGCAAAGCCGCCGACCCGGGTCAACGACGACAGAAACCGGCACCCGGTACCGCTCTCTTGGCCCCTTTAAGATGGAGAAGAAGGGGGCTGACCATTCCCCTCACTTCATTGGAACAAACAGAGCCGAGTGGCCCGACGCTGGACGACCTCTTCAGGAAGACGAAGGCGAAGCCACCTATTTACTTTATGCCACTCTCTGATGAAGAGGTCGCGCAGAAGGAGAAGGAAAAGGAGGAGAAGGAACGGCTAGAAAGGGAGCGTCTGCAGAAGGAACGTGAGGAGCGCGAAGAGCGCGAGCGGAAGAGAAGACGCGGCAGGAGGTGCGTTTATGATCATCCTCCCTTTCTATTCGTGGCTTTGTGTCTGACTGTTTCCATCTTTGTTGTTGTCGTTGTAGCTACAGCCGGAGCCGCAGTCGCAGTCGCAGTCGTAGCCGACGTCGGAGGAGCCCATCGTCGTCCAGGAGCCGCAGCCCTTCGTCCTCGAGAAGCCGCAGCCCGAGCCGTAGCAGAAGCCGCAGCTACTCATCGAGGAGCAGCTCGAGAAGCCCCAGCCGTGGCAAGTAGAGGAGGACTAAGCAGGACAGCCAAAGGCTCCAGTCATGAGATAGTGGATTTGCAAATGAGAAATAACTTGAGTCACTTCACTTGCCCGAAGAAGTTTGCTGTGTGGTTCCCTGAAGCCATCGAGTAGACGTTGGGTGGGGGCCTAACGGGCGTGTCATCAACGACTAGTTGGACGCCAAAGGCGCCAAAGATTTGGGCGGGAAGACATTTTGGCGCCAAATCTGCGCCGGCAATAAAGCTGGCGCTTGAACGAGTTTCCGTTTTTCATCGACCCATAGCACGTCGCGTACCACCTACAAACACACCACACACAAAACATGAGCCTCGATACCATCCTCCGTGCCATCCCCCCTCGCTCCCTCGTTCAGCTCGCTGAGTCGGACAGGAACCTCGCGCTTGCCGTCGACGAGGCTAAGACCAACAAGAAGGGCGAGAAGAAGGCGCTCGCCAGCGGTGACGCCCGCAAGATTATCCAGAACGAGATTCGCCGTGTTGCGAACAAGATTCTTGCGGAGCAGATGACCACCAAGCAGCGTGCCGACGCCGTGGCCCAGCTCAACATTGACCATGAGTCTAACAACCCCAAGAGCCCGCTTGTCCACAAGAAGAGGCTTCTTGAGGCACTCGACAGCCACGGCGTTGAGAAGTTCCTCAAGACCTACGTCGACGCCGAGACGCTGGTTGCCATTGGAGAAGTTTTTGATCTCGAGCTCGACACCAAGACCTCCGTCGACAAGCTTGCCAGCGAGATTAACGACCAGATCGAGAGCGAAGCTGCCGTTGCCTTCCTCGAGTCGTTCCCCAACGATGTCCTCCTCGACGTCGCCTACGAGATGGAGCTCTGCGAGGCCACCGACCATGCCGCCAACGGCACCGTCGCCGAGGCCATCGCCACACAGACCGAGATCGCTTCCCTGAAGAAGAAGGCGGCTCCCAAGAAGAAGTCTGTCAAGGTTTCGAAGACGAAGCCCAAGCTCGCCAAGGGCGTCGTCTACGATGACGTTTACCAGTGGTACGCAAGCCCCTTTCGCTCCGAATCACACAGCCATGAATCGTTAGGTTCTAATCTTTGTGCCCCACCTAATGCAGGTACACCGTGGAGGAGCTGCGTGAGTACGCCAAGGAGAACGAGATCATGGTCTCCGGAAGCAAGAAGGATCTGATCAAGCGCATTATCGCCTGGCTCGAGGGCGACAAGGAGAACACGACCCTCGCCGGTAAGAAGGAGAAGCTGGCCGCCAAGAAGGAGAAGTCCGGAAAGAAGGAGAAGAGCACCAAGAAGAAGTCTACCACCAAGAAGGCGAGCGAGGGCGCCGAGGAGGAGTCTCCTAAGGAGACCAAGAAGGATACTAAGCAGACCAAGAAGGCCCCCGCCAAGCCCGTCGAGACCAAGGAGACTACCGAGCCTGCGGAGGAGGCCGAGCTCGACCTCGACAAGCTCGAAACCTACGATCTGGCTAAACTCAAGGCGTACTGCGCTGCGGAGAACCTCAAGGTCGAGGGCAAGACCAAGAAGGCCTACGTCGACGCCATTCTCGCCTACAACGAAGAGGATGAGGACAAGGCCGAGTAAGCCCATCTCTCTGCCGACCATCCGCTTTCTTTTTTTCCTCGTGAGCTACCTCCAGTCTTGGCCAGCCGACGCTGCCAGAGGGGTTGCTTCCTGCGGCAGGGGGCGGGACCAAGATCCTCGTTTACCGCCTGCCGTTCTTCTTCCTCTCGCGGCCAGAACACCAAGATGCTGTTGTCTTGACCGCAAGTCTATTCTGTACATCTTTAAACTATAAAACAACTTTCTCTCTACTTCTGAGCGAGCCACGATTGTGTTGTGTCCACAAGGCACGGGGATGGAACGGGGGCGAACAGAGGGCACGACTAGCTCTGGGCGCGGCAAAAATGGGCGCAACTTTGGCGCCAAATAAACAGCTGGAAGACGATGCGATCATTGTAGCAGCCTCGACCCCTTTTAAACATACCAGCCTCGCTAGCTCAGTCGGTAGAGCGTCAGTCTCATAATCTGAAGGTCGTGAGTTCGATCCTCACGTGAGGCACTCATTTTTTATTTGTGCTCATGTTTTATTTTTTTCATATTCGCTCCAGAGCTGCTGATCTTCTCTACTTAACAACCGCCTCGCTAGCTCAGTCGGTAGAGCGTCAGTCTCATAATCTGAAGGTCGTGAGTTCGATCCTCACGTGAGGCATGTACCTTTTTGGCGGTTTCCGAGACGTCTGCTTACAAGATTAAAATCAGTGATGGAAGCACATGCTGCTGCTGATTGGGCAAGCTTGGTTCATCCCATGTATAACCATGTTATTTACTACGCTTGCCTCAGTGTACCTTTTGCCCCTTCTACTTCCGTGGCCAAGATGACTGTGAGCAGAGTTGCGTCTGCCCCAGCACCACGAGCACGGGGCCCTGCCGTGGCCAGGCCATCCCCAAACTTCTTCTTTGCGGTGCGACTTGATGAACCCGACGTCGTGCGCAGGGCAAAAGAACTCCAGCAGCACCTGCTCACCGAGGAGGCTCGCCTCTGGCCCTCCACTTGCCCGACCACCACCAGCACATCTGATCCCGCAGAGGAGGCCAACGAAGTGGAGGAAGAGCAGCAGAAGGAAGACCAACGGCCCAGGAACCTGCATGCCGGGTCCCGGAAGCTGCCGCGTACTGGGCTGGGGCGCTACACGATCGACGTGCACCGCAAGCTGCACATCACTCTCTTTGTCGTGTGCGTCCCTACGCCCGCCCTGCTTGCGCGCACGCAGGCCCTGTGCGCCGCCTGGGCCGCCGCCCGCCTCCCCCAGCTCTTCTCGCCCGTACGCCTCCTCTTTCCGTACTCGACCCTCCCAGGGGCCCTTCCTCAGCTCTACAACGTGCTGCACACAACACAACAGTTTGAGCTGCAGCTGCGCGGACTTCGCTGCTTCGACAAGGCCCGCGGCCAGTTTGTGCTGTGGGCCGCCGTCGCCGACCCGGCCCCGCTCGAGCGACTTGCCCGTACCTCGTCTTCCCTCTTCCTTCCCTTGCGCGAGACCTCATGCAAGAGCTTGAATCGAGCACGCACACGACCGTGCGCGCAGGCGACTTGCACGCGTGGTTCACCGAGCACGAGCCGTCCGTGCTGCCGTCGATCAAGTGGACGCCCTTCACCCCGCACGCCACGCTCCTCAAGGTCCGCTCTTTCAGCCGCGCGCGTGGACTCCGCGGGAGCGACGCTCCGGGCCCGCGCGTCCTTCAGATCCTTCGCCCGCCCTCGACGGCCGCCGTCCCCGCCAAGGGGCCACCGCCGGCGGACACCAGCGAAGTCGAGGGCGAGGTGATCGTCTACGCGGGCCGGCCGACGGCGTCGGCTCCTGCGCAGGCCACCGATGCCCCTCACCGAGGAAGGGAGCGACAGCGAGGCCGGGGCGGAGGCCGGGGGAGCGACCAGCAAGTGATCGACGACGCGCGCCTGTTCGGGTGTCAGACGGTGCACTGCGTCGAACTGCTGGCCATGCAGGGCGCCGAGGCGGTCGACCAGCGCGGGCGGGGCGGCTACCCCGTCTACGGCCGCTTCTTCCTCGACCCCTCCCGGTCCGTTCATGGCTCTCTCTCTCTCGTCCTTGCGTTTGTCGACTCACGACCTGACGACACAACAGGCCGAGCGAGCATCTGGACCGGGCGTGGGCGCTGCCGCGGCCGCGACAAGAGGGCCTGCCGCGACCAGCGGAGGTGGTCGAAGACGAAGAGGGCTGGAGCGCGTGGCTGGCCTCGATTCCGCCGTCCCACAACGACGTCGTCTACTGGGCCGTGCTCAGTCGTCAGCGACGCGCTACCGACTCGACAAACGGCCAAAAAGAAGCAGAGGAAGAAGAAGAGGAGACACTCAAATGAAAGAAGAAGTAGAGGAAGTAGGTCGTTGTTGTTGTTGTTCTTGTGGATCGATTGTACAGCAAAAGAAAAAAAAAGGAGCGTAAGAGAACGGAAGTCGAAGGAGCGCCATCTTACGAAGCTCATCATCTCCTCGTCGGCTCCATTTGTGGTTGATGTTGTTGTTGCGGGAAGGCATCGCCTCCCTCAAGAAGAAGAAGACCCAGCCAGGCGGCTTCAAGACACCTCCGGGGCGGGCTCGACGTCGTCGTGTTCTCGGGGGTCCTCGGGATCGACCTCCTTGGCCTTCCCGACCTTCTTGGCGGTCGTCGCCTTCTTGGAGGACTTTTTCTTCTCCTTCTTGGCCGACTTGCTCTTGGTCTTCTTCGTCTTCTTTGTCTTCTTGGCGTTCTTCTCAGCGACGTCGTGGGCCTGCTTGGCCTCGCGCTCCTCCGCGGCGCGTCGCTTCTCCTCGCGCTCGTCGCCGCTCGTGTCGGTCGATTCAGCGCCGCGCGGCGGCAGCTCGACCGAACCGTAGGGCGAGAAGAGCGACGACTCGGAACACGACGACGTCGACGACGAGCGGCTGCCGTTCGCGCGCGCGCTGAGCTCGACCGAGCCGTAGGGCGAGAAGACCGACAAGTCCTCCTCCGTCCCGCTGCCGCTCCGGCTGGCGCTGCCGCTCGTGCGGCTGCTCTTCTGGCTGGCGCCGTCGCTGTCATCGACTTCGCTGCAGCCGCTGTCGGTATCGTCCGTGTCATCGCTGTCGCTGTCCGTGTCATCGCTGTCGTCGCTGTCGCTGTCCTCATGCCGGAGCGCCACGACCGAGCCGTAGGGCGAGCACATGTCGTCGTTGTTGTTGTTGTTGGCCACGGGCGAGACGTAGTGCGAGGACGACGAAGAGGACCCCGCGGTCGCCGAGGTGGGCACCGAGCTGGACGACGTCAGCAAGGCCGGCGAGGACAGCGACGGCATCCGGTTGGACCGCGAAGACGACGACAGCGGCGGCGAGTCAAGGGCGAGCCGCGGGACGAAGCTGCTGGCGGCGGCCGTGACGGCGGCGGGCGCGCGGGCGCGGTGGCTGTTGCGGTGATGATGGTGGAGGTCGACCACGGCCGAGGCGTAGATGGTGGGGAAGAGGGCGTCGAGGGTGCGGTAGATCTCGTGGAAGGTCGGACGGTCGTCCGGGTCGTCGGCCAGGCAGCGCAGGACGATGCGCTCGTAGAGCTCGACCGGGCAGCGGGCCGGGCGGGGCAGCTTGTAGCCGCGCAGGAGGAGGTCGACGATCTCAAACGTCGACAGGTCGGCGTAGGGCACTTGGCCGCCGCTGAAGATCTCCCACACGGTCACGCCAAAGCTCCACACGTCGCTCTTGCTCGTGTACCGCCCGTGGAGCAGCACCTCGATGGCCGTCCAGCGGACCGGCACGTTGGTCAGCCGCTGCTGGCGCTGCTGCTGCTGTTGGACCTCTTGCTCGCCGGCGGGCCCGTCGCGCGGCGGCCGCACGGCGGTGGCGCCGCTGCCGTTGCCGTTGCTGCCGGCGGAGAGGTCGTCGACGTCGCGGCCCTCGAGGGCGAGGCCAAAGTCGCAGACCTTGACGCGGTGGTAGCCCGAGCGCTTGACCTCGACGAGGAGGTTGCGGGCGGCGAGGTCGCGGTGGACGATGCCGTGGGTGGAGAGGTGGTCCATGCCGGCGGCGACGTCCTTGATCATCTGCACGAGCACGGCCTGCTCGATGCGCGCGCCCTGCTCGAGCAGGTAGCGGTCGAGCGAGCCGTCCGGCACGAACTCGGTGACGATGTAGAGGCCCTTGTCGGCGTCGGCCGCCCCGAAGAAGGTCACCACGTTCGGGTGGGCCGGCAGCTCGGCCATGATCTGGGCCTCGACCCGGAAGTCCTCGTAGTCGCCGTTGGCCTTCAGGGTCTTGATCGCCACCGTCGTCGTGCCGCGCAGCTTGCCCTTCCACACGTCCCCGAACGCGCCCGTCCCGAGCTTGCACAGGAAGGTCAGGTCGTCGTACCCGATCCGTGCCCGCATCCCTCCGCTCGAGCTCGGCGTCGCCGGCATCGACGTCGATGTCGACGTCGTGGGCGAGGCCATCGCTGTCGTCGTCGTCGCCGTCATCGTCATCGTCGAGGTGGCCGAGGAGGAGGTCGTGGGCGAGAGCGGCGCGGCTTCCTGCGAGCTCTGGAGCGAGGACGACGGCGTCGAGTGGCTGCTGCGAGTCTGGAGGAGGTTGAAGATGGCCGTGCGCGGGCCGAACGGGAGGCCCAGCTCGGCGAGGTCGGCCTTGGTGAAGGTGCGGAGGGCCTCCCACGAGATGCGGCCCTCGATAAAGAGGCTCGTCACGCCCTCGTCCTCGTGGTAGTTGAGCTCGCGCAGGAGCGCACAGACCTTGGGGTCCAGCCCGCGCGCCGCCGGCGTGGCGGGCGACGAGACGGCCGACGCCGCCGGCGACGACGACATCCGGGGCGACATCGAGCCCTGCGGCGACATCGCGCTCTGCGGCGGCGACATCGAGCCGACGTGCATCTGCGGCTGCGACCGCGCCCGGAGCAGCTCGGCCTGCACGTAGTGGTTGTAGTCGACCCGCCCGCCGTACTGCGGCGGTGGCGGATACATCGGGCTGTGGCCGCCGCCTCCGCCGCCGTAGCCGTGTTGGTGGTACATGTAGGGCTCCTCGGCCCAGTCGGGCTCGTGCTGGCCGCCGCGCGGATGATAGGCGCTGCCGCTGCCGCTGGTGCTGAGCGCGAGGCCGGGCGGCTGGGGCGGCGGGTGGTGGGCCTGCGGGGTCGGGCTGTTGGGGCTGCTCTGGCTGAGCGACCCGCGGCGCCGGCTGCTGCTGGCCACCGAGAAGCTGGCCAGCCGCTTCCGGACCACCTTCTTCACGCCGCGGCGCAGCGTGTCGATCCCGCCGCTCCCGCTCGTGGTCGACGGCGACGAGTCGCTGCCGCTGGACCCGCCCGAGCGGTCGAGCGACCGCGTCCGCTCGCTGGCGCCCGGCAGGTCGGGGTCGATGTTCATCATCGCCAGCTGCGCGGCGGCCGCGGCGGCCGCGCCCTCGTCCGCGACCGAGTTGCGGCGGACCGGCGTCGACGAGACTGGCGAGTGGGACGAGGTCTCGACGACGTCGGGCATCGAGAGCGTCGGGGCGGTGAGGATGAGCGAGTGCTGGAGGCCGGCCGAGACGGCCAGCGGCCGGCCCTCGATGCCGGTCACCTGCTGCGGCTCGTAGACAGTCGACAGCACGTCGCCGCAGCCCAGACGGCCTGTGGCCGAGTGGCCCCACGAGAAGACGTGCCCGTCTTCGCACAGGACGAGGGAGTGCTCGGCCCCGGCGCAGATTTGTAGGATGTTGTGGCCCTGGAGCCTTTCGATCAGCATCGGGTCCGACGTCTTGTCGACGTGTTCGCCCAGACCTGCGCCACATTTCAAAAGTTAAAAGACCAAAAAAAAACGAAAATCAAAAAAAATGAAAAGAAAACGAAAACGAAAGCGAAAAAGAAGGAAAGGGCAATACCGAGGCAGCCGTTTTTGTTGTCGCCCATGGAGTACACTTCGCCCGTCTGGGCGAGGAGAAGCGTGTGGCTCTGCCCCACGGCCGCCGACACGATTTTCTTGAGGTTCTTGACGGCGTTGACTCGCTTAGGCACCGTCACTAGTGCCTGGCGGACGTCTGCAAATAATCAGAAATAAATAAAATTTTAGTCAATCCATGGAATGGGTGTTGCACGTCTCCACGGCTCAAGTGAAACGCACCGTATCCGAGCCAGGGACCAGCTTTGCCAAAGGAGTAGACCTCGCCCTCCGACGAGATGCAGATGGTCTGGTCGAAACCCGCCGCGACGAAACGAATCTTGTTCTTCTTCTTGGCCAGCTGGCGCACCTTGGTCGGGCGGCTGCAGTCATTTCGGTTGCCGTGGCCCAGCTGTCCGTTGGCGCCCTTGCCGAATGTGTAGACTTCTCCGCTCTCTGTTGTCGTTGTCGTGACCGATCGTGGGACGTTGATGTTGTTGTTGTTGTTGAGTTCAAAGAGGTTGATGAAGAAGGTGAGCAAGTGGCGTACGTGTGAGGATGACCGAGTGGTCCTCGCCCGCCGCGATTTGCTCGACCTTGACGTTGGCCAAGTCGAAGCCCACCTTGGCCGGGTAGGGCTCGTTGCTGGTGGTGCCGTTGCCCAGCTTGCCCCAGCGGCCGTCGCCAAATGCAAAGACCTCGCCGTCGGCCGTGAGCAGCAGCGCGTGGCTCTTGGCAATCACGATCTGCTTGACCGACCGGAACGAGGCCGTGTCGAGCCGCGTGGGCAGGCTCCACTGTGTCCGGTCCTCCGAGCCGGGCCACATCAGCGTGCCCCAGCAGTGCAGGTTGCCCGTGCCTGCCACAGACACGATCAGACGTCAATTAAATGGCCATTTGTGCTAAAATGGTCCATTGTAATAATGATGAATTAATTAATTAATTAATTCATAATGATTAAAAATTCAAAACAAAAACAAGAGAGGGAGGGGGCGCACAGGTGAGGGCAATGTTGGCCGTCCAGCCGGCGGAGATGTAGATGACGTTATCGAGGGGTTCAATGGGTTGGGGCTCCGTGTGCATGAGCACGCCCTCGCACCCGAGCTGGGCAAACTCGTTGCCGCCAAACGAGCACACCTGAGGTCGGCGTCGTTGAACGAATCAAACAACCAATAGGCAGACTGTGAGCCAAGCTTGTTCTTCATCATAAATCGGAAGTGAGAGCTCCGTACCATTGTGGGGGAGCCCGCCGACGCCGTCTTGCCCGAAGTGGAGGGGCTCGATTTTGATTTGGCGATTTGAAAGGAGACATCTGGACCAACGCTCATCTTCCTTCGAGCGAGAGGATGGGGGCTGCCTCCGCTGCGTTGCTGGTGGGCCCCGTCGTCCAGGCTCACGCGCCTACGGAACAGGGATGCAGCGGTGGGCACCTTGCGAGCGGGCTCGGCGAGGGGCGAGGCGCCTGGCACGTCAAACGAAGACATGCGCCTACCCGTGCGCATGCGGGGTGGAGTCGCAAGCGTCTCTTCCATTTTGATTGATGTAATGGAAGGAGATAGGGTTGCCTTGGCTGGTCCTCTACGGGGCGGAGATGAAGCAGTGAGTTTAGTGTAGGGGAAGAGGAGGGGGGAAGGGTCTTGCAGTACCTATTTCAGCTCGAAGCTGATCTATACGTGGTCGTATAGATGGCAGTCTTCAGCTGAAGGAGCAGAAGCACCAACTTTCAAGTTTTAGGTCCGTGCTGCTCGCGCGAGGAAGCAGTTCTGTGTGGTCAAGAAGGGGAAGGAACAATATTACAGCGCCGAGTCGCAACGTGCGATGAACTTGAGGCCTGTGTTTGTCAGCTGTCCCTCTTTGCCGTCAGTGTGCTCCCCGCCCAAGCGCACACACGTGGTGATGAAGCGCGTCGTGTAGCTCCCGCTGAGCCGGAGGTAATTGTTCAGCCCATCATAACGGAAAGTCATCGAAAAAAGACCGCCAAGCTTGAGCGCTCAGTCTCGTCCCCGCTTTCTTCCTGGTGTTGGTCGGCGCGCAACAACCACGTGACGAATGCGAAGCTGAAAACGCAGCGGGAAGCTGAGGGACGAGCGACCTCTTGTTCGCCACACCCTTTTCGTTTCACTTCTGTTTGCGTTTTGGACTTTTTTAACTTGCCAAACAACCAGTCCTCAAGGGCTTGCGAGTTACACGTGGGCGTACACGCGGGAGCTGTGACACGCAGTGGGGCCGCGTCCACTGACTTCTACTCGGCGAGCCGCCATTCATTCGCCCCTCCCCACACCCACAAAAGACACTGTGCAGTCTGTGCTCGCCGCGTCGTGATGGTCTGCTGCCTCCCATTCCTTGGCCTGAATCAGAGACGAGGGATTGATTCTCCGACTTTGAGCGTCTTCTTTCCTTGTGCTGGATGTTGTCAAGGGACGAATCAGAGTTGAATACAGGTTTCTATTGGGGCATGAAGGTGGTGCAAGTAATTGCTAACATCACTACTTCTTGCTCTTCTTGGAGGTTGCTACCTCCGTTGAAGTGCCGGTTATGGACGCTGAAAACGACGAGAACGCGTTCTTGATGGACGTGATCGTGTCAGGCGGCGGCTCCTCCTTCTTTGATTTGCCCTTTCCCTTGCCCTTGTCCTTCTTCTCCTTCTCCTTCTTCTTCTCCTTTTCTTTGGCCTTCTCCTTCTCCTTCTCTTTCTCCTTCTCCTTCTCCTTTGCGGCCTTTGCCCCATCGTTTCGGGGAGAGACCGGCAGAGACCGGCTCGAGGCTGACACACTCACGATGTCCACGAACGTCACTCGGTGCGCCTTTGACCTGTGAAACGATGACGCCCATCAAGTGAGTTCCAGAGGCCTCAGAGTCATGCGCCTGGGCAGGCCGTACTTGGTGGTGAAGAAGAGGCTCATGCACTTGTCCTTCTCCTGCTGAGAGCCAAACTTGACGACGTAGTCCTTGCTGCCGATGACCACGAGGATGCAGAACGCCTCGTCCTTGGTGTCGGGCATGTCCTGCACCTCGACCTGCCCGAGCGGTGCGTAGGCGGCCATCTTCCACGACGCGTCGGAGCCCGTCATGAGGGACGACACGCGGCCGACGGCCGAACGCGGTCGGGCCAGCAGGAGCATGTCGTTGAAAAGGAAGAAGTGGAGACCGGGCTTAAAGCCCTTCTTGCTCCCTCGTCGGTAATTGAAGTCGCCTTCCTGTACCAGCTGACGCTGCTTGGACAAGAGTGTCTGGTGTTGCCCCCCCCCCCAATCACAAACATGAACTCGGATCAGCGCTGAGGACTCTCGAGGGCGAGAGCGTCGGCTGATGGGCACGCACGATGTCATCGGTGAAGGCCTCTTGGATCTCGAGCAGCTTCTGGTACATCTCCGCCACTTGCTTCTCGCTGTTGTCACACGGCCACGCGCGCCCATGAGAACGCGTTTCCGTGTGGCCGGCTCCGGCCGGGGAGAAGAACGCACCGGTTGATGTAGTCGGTCATCTGCTTGATGTCGCTCAGCGCACGTCCGATATTTTTGTAGTCCTTGTGCTTCGAGGGAGTGAGCTTTTGCATCTCCTGCAGGAGCAGAATGTACCTAACGGCACCCAGCATGGTCAGCATAAACGCCACAACAGGCTGCATGGCCTCACTCAAGCAAGCATGCGGGTACCGAGGCAGCCGCTGGATCGGCGTGATCAAGAAGGTGGGCAGATCACGGCCTCGACACTCGGGATTGCGGTTGGCATCGGCCAGGAACTGCTGGAAGGTCCTCTTCTTCTTTTGGCATCGAGACAGGTTGTCCAGCGAGTTATTGTAATTATTTACTGCACGTTCGTTCGTTACCCCCCTCCAGCTGGTGAGAAATGGCAAACAAGGGCTGGCCGGGGTGAAGCAGGCGCACCAAACTCAGTGTAGATTTTGAAGGAGACAACCTGCAACGGTGAACGAAAGGGCGTGACGTTAGTTTTTATCATTGATGGCCCAATGGCCGAGCAGTGGGTTACGTACATATTTTACAAACACGTGCGCGAAGGGCCCGTTTTCGGCACCGCCCTGAGCGTCGCGCAGGTCTCGGAGCAAGTTGGTGTGCAGCTGCTGTATCTCTTTGATGTTTGCAAACACAGCCACAATCTGGAGGGTTGTTGTTGTTGGGCAGCCACAGTGAGCAGTCTAGTGAGCCTCCCCAAGCACCCTTTCGCGGACGAGACAATGACGAAGAAACCCGCGACTGCGTCACGCACCTCCTCTGCTGAGATGATGGGCTTGCCCTGTGCTACGGCTTCCTCAAGAGGTGCTTGGAACACGCTGGGGAAGATGTAGGGCAGAGCAGGTCACGAAACAGCCATTGAAGGTTGAGGGAATATTGTCAACGCGCAGGTACCGAACGAGGATATCGAGGCCTGAAGCGTAGGTCTCTTCGGTCTGCACGATCTCATTCACGACTGCCTGGCGCTGGCGGTCCTTCTTCTCTGGAAGGAGAAAGAGTGAAGATTAAGCCCCCCGAGAAAGAACCCTTGGTTGTGCCTCGAGCAAAGGGCCTTTAACATACCCTGCTCCTCCGAGGGCGGTTGCTGAGACTGTGCCAAACCCATATTGTCGGCTTGTGTGGCGTGCTGTGACTGGGTTGTGGTTTGCTTGCGTCAAGCGGGGAGCAGTCGGGCAGCTGCCCGCACAAAGCCGCAGTACACAAAGACACTTCAAAATTTCGATTTTGTCACACAAGCAACGACATTTCTGGCATTCCAGCTAATAACTCGTTTAGAACTTCTAAGAAAAGAGGAAAAGCAAAATCGATCATCGCCGGCGTCTCTTCTCTCACCCCAGGCCCAGTTACTCCATGTTACGATCTCGCTCGGCTGCGTCGTGCTCTCTCGGCCTCACCTCGCGGAGCTTTAAGCTTCGTGTAGATCCGCGGGTCTCTTGTGGCGAATCCTCTTTCCAACCAGCAGCATTCCTCAGCCGGAATCGATTCGTCATGTTCATTTCGTCATCCCCTTGTGGGCGGAGCTATTCCGGCATTGCTGGTGCAGCCAAGACAAGCACAACCACCTCGAAGGAAGAGGAGGATTTGCTGGACATTCACACCTTTGACCAACGGTCGTCAGCACCATTCAGGCTGAGCTCTAAATTCGTGTCCAAATTCAAGGACAGACAACCTCCTTTCGGCTTCAATGGTTTGGGAGGTGCGTCAGAAGGAATGTCGACCCAACAGCGTCCATTCTTTAGCTCATGATGCGCAATGTGTGCAGAGTTCGTGTACAGGCGAACATACTCGCGCCTGAAGAAGGATGGTTCGAAGGAAGAGTGGTAAGAGCTTATCACTAACTGCACACACGTTCTTGGTGTTGCGTTTTCATTCAGCAAAATCTCATCAACCTCGTTTCCCTGGGCCAACAGGCACGAGACAGTGGAGCGCGTGGTGAATGGAACTTACAACATGCAGAAGAAGTGGATCGAGGCGCATCAGCTCGGTTGGAACCCGTGGAAAGCTCAGAAGAGCGCGCAGGAGATGTACACGCGCATCTACGAGATGAAGTTCCTGCCGCCTGGTTAGTAGCCTTCACCTCCTTTTCGCTCACTACGCATGGTTGACACGTCCTCTTGCTCTGTGGATCAGGCCGTGGACTGTGGGCCATGGGCAGCTCGATCACAGAGGACCGGGGTCTCTACGCCGCTTTAAACAACTGTGCCTTCGTGAGCACAGAGGCCATGCGCGAGGACGCCTCCAAGCCATTCGTCTTCCTCATGGACGCCTCCATGCTCGGGTACGTTCTATTCGTACTCTCATCATTCGAAATGGCAGCAGCTGTTGTTGGAGGCTCACCTTGCACGGCGGTCTCTTGGTGTCCAACAGGGTGGGCGTGGGCTTCGACACCAAGGGCGCCGGATCGCTGGTGGTGAAGGGCAGCCGCAAGGACCGCGCCGAGCTGGTGAAGATTCCAGACTCACGCGAGGGCTGGGTCGAGTCCGTGCGCCTCCTGCTGGACTCGTACTTTCACGGCACCGCGTGCCCTGAGTTTGACTACAGCCTCATCCGCCCGGCTGGTGCACCCATTAAGGGCTTTGGCGGCGTGAGCTCCGGCCCAGAGTCGCTTCGCGAACTGCACCACTCGCTGCGTGAGGTGCTCGACAAGCAGACAGGCGAGCCCATCTCCGTCACCACGATCGTGGATATCATGAACCTTATCGGCCGCTGCGTCGTCTCTGGCAACGTCCGTCGGTCGGCCGAGATCGCGTTCGGCGATCCGCTGCTCGAGGAGTACCTTGACCTCAAGAACTACAGCGTCAACCCACAGCGCGCCGCCTACGGCTGGACCAGCAACAACTCGGTAGGTCTCCCTCCAGAGGAACAGCTTTACACTTGAGCCAAGCTGAGGTCAGGTCACTCACGTTCACTCATGGTGCTGTGCTGGCAGGTGCTGGCCCACATCGGCATGGACTATGACGAAATCTGCCGGCGAATCGCCATCAACGGCGAGCCAGGGATCGCGTGGCTGGACAACATGCAGGCCTTCTCGCGGATGGACGGAGTGGTGGACAACCGCGACAGCCGCGCGCGCGGAGGCAACCCGTGCCTCGAGCAAACGCTGGAGCCCTACGAGCTGTGCTGCCTCGTGGAGACCTTCCCGGCCAGGCACGAGTCGCTCGAGGACTTTAAGAGGACCCTCAAGTTTGCCTATCTCTACGGCAAGACCGTCACGCTGGGCAAGACCCACTGGCCGGAGACCAACCGCGTCATGCTCCGGAACCGCCGCATCGGGTGCAGCATGAGCGGCATCGCCCAGTTCATCACCGAGCGCGGCCTGGAGACCCTCCGCGCCTGGTGCGAGGACGGCTACCGCACCATCCGCCACTATGACGACCTCTACTCGGATTGGCTCGCCATCCCCAAGTCCATCAAGGTCACCAGCATCAAGCCCAGCGGCACCGTCTCTCTCCTTGCCGGCGCCACCCCTGGCATGCACTACCCCATCTCCTCCCACTACATCCGCCGGTACGTCCGCCATGTCCAGGACATCATTGCTACAGCATCATCATGTCGACCTCATCAGCAACGACTGATGTCATCATGTTGTGTAACGCAGAGTGAGGCTCAGCAGCAACTCGGACCTGCTGCCGGCGCTGACGTCGGCCGGGCTCAAGGTGGAGCCCGCGGTCGGGTCGGAGCACAACACGGCGGTGGTAGAGTTCCCGGTGTCGGTCGGGCGGGGCATCCGCAAGGCCAACGAGCTGTCCATGTGGGAGCAGCTCGCCCTGGCGGCCTTCCTCCAGCGACACTGGGCCGACAACCAGGTCAGCTGTACCGTCACCTTTGACCCGGCCACCGAGGGCGCCCAGCTCAAGCATGCTCTCGACTACTACCAGTACCAGCTCAAGGGCATCAGCTTCCTTGTATGTCCCAATACTTCTTTTTCTCTTAAATATGTCCTTATCATTGTATTTTCATCTATTTACTTATGTATTTATTAAAAGTGCTGACTTTTTATGTGCCTCTCTGCCTTGCCAGCCGCGGTTCAGCGACGTGTACCCGCAGATGCCGTACGAGGAGATCGACGAGACCACCTACGAGCAGCGGTTGAGCTCCTTCCGCCAGCCGGACTTCCGGCACGGGACCGTCAAGCCGCAGGAGGCCTACCCGGAGAAGTTTTGCGACAGCGACATCTGCACCGTGGACACGGTCGCCACCCCAGTTGATCCCTCGGCATCATCTTCATCCAGCTAAAGGGCTTGTAGGAAGAAGAAGAAGAAGAAGAACATGTAAGGCACATGCCAGCACCATGTTCCTTGATGTTGTCGTTTCTCCTCGGGTTTGGGTTCGTGTCGACGACTCAAGGGCGAGCCGAAAGCGGCAGAATTTTCGGTCGTTCGTGGCCGATACCAGCGGCCTCGCCTACAACTGTGTGCTGGGCCGAAGCCGCACCAGCGCAACAACACAACATATCATCACACAAACCACACACGCACCAACAAACAACCACCTGTTTCTTGATGTCGGACATGCAACAACAGCGAGTGCGCACACCTTCTTGTTGAGTATTTCATGTGGTGGCCAGTGTTGACACACAAGTACTCATGCACACCAGGGCCTGGAGGGCGGGGACTTCTACCCGGGCACCGAGTACCCGCTGCGGGACAGGCACATGGACCGCGCCACGGAGGACATGGGCCACGAGCTCAACCACGACCAGGGCCTCGACCGCCCGGCGGACTGGGGCATGATGCTCGGCGGCGGAGCGCCGTTTGGCATGGGTATGTAGCATCAACCCCTCCGCCATCGTCTTCCTCTTCCACTTCTTCATTCCCCAACCTCACCCGACGACCCTGCGCATCAGGCATGCTGGGCTCCTGGCAGCCGCGGTGCACGGCGCGGGACGTGGACGAGGGAATGCTGATCGAAGCGTCGCTGCCGGGCGTGAAGCCCGACGACATCGAACTGCGGATCGTGGATGGTGACCTCGTCCTCAGCGGCCAACGCCGAGAGGAAAAGTCTCGTACGTGTGGCTCCTTCCTCGCTCTCTTTGCTCGCTCGGCGCCGCAGCGGCTGACAACGATGATGATGATGGTGGTGATGATGATGACGATCGACCTACTAGACGAGGGCGAAGGCTACTGGAGCCAGGAGCGGTCCTTCGGCAAGTTCAGGAGGAGGATGTGGCTGCCGCGGGGCGTGAAGCAGGACCAGCTCAAGGCCAGCTTCCACAACGGCATCCTCCAAGTGCTCGTCCCCATGCCCAACCGCGGCATCGCGCGCGTACGTTCTTCCTCGCCTGCCCACTCGCCGCGGTGATGACGTGACGTCGCTGACGCACATGCAACGACACACGCACACGCACACGCAGGGCGACCGCGGCCAGATCGGCAGCGGACCGACAGAGCAGGGCTGGACCGACGCGGTCCTCTCGCCCGCCGTGCCGGCTCGCGAGGAGGGCGGCCCGATCCATGAAGGTACCATCATGTCCACGGGATGTCGAGAGGAGCTCCACCCCAGTACCTCGTTCGGCTAACAACTGTCGCTCTCGGTCGGGTTGGGTGGATGTAACGCGCACAGCGGGCACGAAAGAGGAGACGAAGCCCCTCCTGGCCGAGGAGAAGGAGATCGGCCACATGCAGCCCGAGTCCGGCGGCACGTTCACCTCCTCGACCGCCTCCACCACGATGCCGGCCAACGTGTGATAGCGCACATCCTGGGCCTGCAGCAATAAAAAATGGAGTACCACGATTGGCGCAGCAGACGTCGACTTCAACGCCAACTTGAGGAACATGATGGTGAAGAAGAAGAAGGAGATGTGGAGGAGGGAATGCGCGGTATCGTTCGTTCGTTCATCCGAACGCGATTGAACGTTCGATAAGAAACCAAAACAAACCACCAGAGGGAAGAGGGGCCTGCCCTTGCTCACTTCTTCTCGGCGGCGGTCGCGGCGTTGCCCGGGGCCGTGTAGACCCAGAGGCCGTCGTTGAGGTAGTGCACATTGTCCATGCCGATGCCCTTGTTGACCCGCCGACTGGTGGACACACAATCGCACTGCGTCAGCAACAACAACAGCAGCAGCACTACGATCACAAGAAAACATGTATCGAAAGGAACGCACATGTCCTCTGAGGAGAGCTTGGTGTGGCCGATCGCCAGCGCGTGCTCCTTGCCCTCTGCAAAAATGCCCTGTGTGGCCCCAAAGACATCAGTTGGTGATAGAGTTAAGGAAGCAAATACCCTCGTGGAAGAAGAAGGAGGAGAGACTCACCACAACGGACTCGGCAGGGACCTCGTCCATCCTGCCGCCGGGGGAGGTGAGGCCAGGGCACATGACGTTGGCACCCGACATCACAAACTTGATTGCTCCTCGATCCACTTGCATCTTAGGCAGAATGTCGGGATCTAGTGATCCGTTTCGGCGTGAGCTGACCTTCACGGTAGCTCTCGTGCAGGCACGCTCAGAGAAGGAGGAACTGTACACTTGTGCAAAAGGCGGAGAGTGGGGTAGTAGGGGCCATCTCGCACGTTGAAGAAGAGCACAGTCTGATTCACCACCACGAGATTGATGTGTCCCTGGCTGCACGCAAAGCAGTAACGTGAACATTCATGAATGAACCCAAGGCAGTAAACGTTCAAAGGAAACGTACCACTTCGTGATGAAAACAGGTGACTTCTTGGGCATAATCTCGTTAATCACGCCAGCCAGGGCTAGAATTTGTGGGTCGAGAAACGTCAGGACAGAGTGGCTCAACATCACGTGCAACGTAAACGCACCAGGCATCTGTTCAAGAACGGCATTCCTGATTCCTCGCCCAATGGAGGCTTTGATCTGCGCCGTGGAGCTGACGCTCTCTTCCGCGGTGAATCTGCGGGTAGCACGAAAATCTCATATTTAGTTGCTAATTATCGCAGATGCTGGTCGATCCAACAAAACCACTAAACGAAGGACTCGTCATCGAGGGATGAGCGTACTTCTTGAACATTTGTCTCCAATGATACAGAATCCAAAAGAAATGCGGCTCCAAGCCTTTTTCTTTCGCATATTTGTCGTTCTTGACCTGTTCGTTATGATTATAAATTCATTTTCTTTTCTTCATAAGCCCACCAACCCAACGTGTCGGGGGCAGCACATGCGAGATGGGAAAGACAAAAGGGCGGAAGATAACAATCGGCAATCGCCGACTCGAGTTTCTGAAGGAACTGGGTGAAGGTACCTTGCATGGCCGCCATCAATCTTCTGGTTTTATTTTATGCTGCCACACGACCACCGGGCCGAACGGCTTGGCAACCTCGCTAACGGGCATGGCGCCCTCAGGCGGCTTTTCCTACGTCTTCCTCGTGCGCGACTGCGACACGGGCGCGCAGTACGCACTCAAGCGGGTACTCGTGCAGGAGCGGGAGGAGATGAGCGCCATACAATATGAGATTGCGATCATGGTACCATGACGTCCTGTTTCGCTCTCGTCTGCCGCGCCTGCTTCGTCCCCACGACGTCCCTCGGTTGTGCTGCTGCCACTTATATAGATGCGGCGTGCTGACATGGTCTGCAGAGGCAACTGGCACATAAGAACATCGTCTCCTTCATCGACTCGGCCGTTATCAGTGCTCAATCCAAGCAGGCCTTCCAGTCTGCTGCCGATGAGGTCTACATCCTCATGGAGAACTGCTCCGGTTCGTCTTCCCCTTCGGGCCTTGCCTTTCCCAGCGGCCGTTCGCATGCGGAGCACGCGCGCGTCACCCCATTCACCACGACGACCACAACCAACAGGCGAGGAGTTGGTGAAGATGATGAACCGGCACGCCGAGCAGAAGAAGCCGATCCCTCAGCCGCAGATCCTCAAAATCTTTACCGAGGTGTGCGAGGCCGTGGCCCACATGCACAACCAGAACCCGCCCATCGCCCATCGCGACCTCAAGGTCCGTCCGACCGCCGCACACGCGCTTGGCCTTTGCACTGGCCGTGAATGAGTGAAAGGGTCTCATGCGGCGCGTTCGCACTCGCAGGCGGAGAACGTGCTGGTGACGGAGGACGGGGTGTGTAAAGTATGCGATTTTGGGAGCGCCACCACGGTGGTCATGACCCCGACGAACCAGCGCGAGGTGGCCTGGGTGGAGGACAACATCAGGCGGTACGCGACCGCCATGTACAGAGCGCCGGAGATGTTGGACCTCTTCCAGGGCAAGCCCATCAACGAGAAGGTCGACATCTGGGTACGTCTCCCCTCTGGGGGTCTCCTCTTCCCTTTCTTTTGCCGAGGCCGAGGATCTCACGAGCGAGTCCACGCGTGGCCAGGCCTTGGGCTGCTTCCTCTACCGGCTGGCCTTCCTCAAGTCGCCGTTTGAGGAGAACAGCACGCTGCAAATTTTGAACGTCAACTACACCATCCCGGAGGACTCGCCCTACACCCCGAGCCTCCACTCGCTGATCAGTGCGTGACCCGTCTTCTTTATTTATTCATTTTTATTCCTTTTAATTCACCGGAGCTCAGAGTTCATGCTCAACCCGGATCCCGTCGCGCGTCCCGACATCTTCGATGTGCTGACGCTGGTGAGCAAGCTCCGTGGCATCGACGTGCCCGCTGTGGTGCGCCACCTTTCCTCCACCGCGGCCCTGACCCGGGAGCCGTGGATCCGGTCACGCTCACCTTCGCGTGGTGTCTGCGCTCGCAGCGCGCGACCCACGACCGCGTGGCCCCGCGCCCCACGCTTCACGACGTCCTGCCGCGGCCGTCCGGGCAAGTCTCGGTTTCGGACGACGAGCGGGAAGAAGACGACGTCGACGTCGGCTTCCCGCCAGGCGTGCGCCCGGCTGGCGGCTCGGGCATCGGCGCTCCTGGTAATGGCGCCTTCTTCCCCATGTGCGTGTGTGCGTGCGTGTGCGGCCTTGCATGGACTGACCCCGAGGCCGAGCGCAGGTGCGTCAGCGGCCGCGCAGGCGCGCAGCCCGGAGCAGCTCAAGGCGACCCGGAACAACCTCTTCAAGTCGACTCCGTCGTTGCTGGGCGGCAAGATGATCCGCGACAAGCTCAAGAAGAACAAGAAGGGCGAACCTGACCACCCATCGGAGAAGAAGAAGGGCAAGAAGGGCAAGGACAAGGAGAAGCAGAGGATGAAGATGAGGAAAGCCAAGTCGGAGAAGAAGGAGGGCACGAAGTGGTCAAGCGGCGATGAAGGCGAAGACGCCAAAGGCGCCGGTCTGGGCAACGGCATGTCGTCAGAGGCCTCGGCCCCGTCGTCGCAGCAGGCCTCGTCGCCCCTCAGCCCGCACCCGCCGGCCCCGGTCGTCCTGCCTGCGCAGGCGCCAGCGCCGCGCGGCCAGGGCGCGACGGTCCACTTTGACAAGGTCAACGCCACGCTCTTTGGCATGCTCGACTGGGCGCCCAACGACGGCCAGCCCCAGCATCAGCATCAGCCCCAGCCCCAGCCCCATCATCAGCACCAGCCCCAGCAAGTCGCTCAGTCCGCGCCTCAGCAGCACCAGCCCTCGGGGCGCATGGCTTCGCCGCGAGCCGAGGCCGTGACGCCAGTCGGCGCCGGCGGGACCACGCCCCGCGGCTCGGCCGATCCGCACAAGAAAAAGAAGAAGAAAACGGCGAAGACGGCGACGACGGAAGGTGAGCATGAGACCTCTGGAGAGAAGAAAGACAAGAAGAAGAGCAAAAAGGACAAGAAAAAGAAGGAAAAGAAGGACAAGACGTCTTCGAGCTCGAAGACGCCTCGGAGCGAGTCGTCCAAGAAGAGCTCTGATGAAGGGCCAGTGGCCTTGACCACCGCCGTCGCCCGGCCGGCCGCGGCGAGCCTCTCGCGCTCGACCGGATTCGTGGACGCGGCTGCCGTCTTGGCCAGGCAGCAGGCAGAGACCGCCGGCTCGACGGCGCCAGGGACGACCACGACCACGACCACCAAGACCACCCGATTCGCCGACAACGCGGAGGGCCTGTTGGCTCCTCCCACCGCCGCCACCCGCTCGTACGGACTTTATTTACTTATTTATTGTATCTTTATTGGGTTAACACTTGGCTCATGTGCCCATCAGGCGACACTCGCGAGCTCGCAGCGTTGACATCAAGTCGCGCCAAGGTGTTGGGCCGGTATGTGCCTCTTGGCTTTTTTTAATATATATATATTTTTACTGATATGATATTAAATACGCTTTTCTGCAGGCACCAACAACAGGAGCTGGGGAGCGACGGGTGTCTGCCGCAGACCAATCGCAAGCCGAGCGCGAACAGGCCCTCGCGTCCCTCGGGGGAGCGGACTCTGGCCTCACCGCCGCTCAGCGCCAGACGGAGACCGCAGAGTTCCAGGCCCAGGCCCAGAGCTTTTTTGTCGCCCAGCAGCACCAACACGCACAGCTGCAGGTCCAAGCCCAGGCCCAGGCCCAGGCCCAAGCCCAAGCCCAGGCTCAAGCCCAGCTGCAAGCACAGGCCCAGGCCCAGGCCCAGGCACAGGCTCAGGCCCAGGCACAGGCCCAGGCGCTGGCGTTTGCCCAGAGTCAAGCGTCCAATCCGTTCGCCGTTCCGCCAGCTGGTCCAGTGCCGCCATTGCAGCACCAGCAACAGCAACAACAGCACCAATTTTACGCGCAGCCACCTCAGCCGCAGCCGCCAGGGTTGCCCCATCACCAAATGCCTTCGCCGCGGTTCGTCGAACAGCCCAGCCACGCCGCGGCGGGCTTCTTCGGCGACGACGAGTCCTCGCCCTTCTTCGAACCGTTTGTCAGCGCGCAGCCGCAGCCGCAGCAGCCAGCAGTGGCGCCGGCTCTGGCCTTGGACGCGGTGCCGCCCCAGACGGCCGGCCTGCCGGCGTCGTTCCAGCCCTCTCCGCGCCTCGCGCAACAGCTCCCGCCGTCGACGTCGACTGCGACGGCGCCCAGCTCGGGGCCGGACATGTCCGGCCGCCTGCTCGTCGAGGCCGCCGTGAAGGCGACAGCGCCGCTGCCCGACCGGCAGGCGCTCAAGTGGCTCGTCGAGGAGTCGTGGAAGCAGCAGAGCAGCGGCGCCATCTTCGACGCCATGGCCCAGCTGCCGCTCAACAACCCGATCGTGGGCCTCAACCTGCTGGCGGCCTTTCACCACCTGCTCCTCCACGGCCACCCGTCGGCCCTCAGGGACGCCGCGGCGGCCAAGGGCCACGCCCTGCTCAGCAGCCTCCAGGCCGTGTGGCGCCAGCATCACCAACAGCAGCAGCAGCAGCAGCAGCAACAGCAGCAGCAGCGCGCGAGCGTGGTGACGGTCCTTGTGGACCAGTGCGGGTACCTCATGAAGCGGCTCCACTTCCACCAGCAGCAGGTCCACTACGAGGGCAACTTCTCGCTCGACACGTACCTCCTCGACGCCATGCTCGCCGGCGGCGCCGTCAACGCCGTGGGCGACGGCACGCCCGTCTGGTGCGCGCTCGTCCTCATACTTGTCCTTGTGCTCGCGCTTGTTCTTGTCCTTGTGGGCGCTGACGTGGCGCTCGTGGATTGGCTGCACAGCAAGGAGGCCGTGGCGCAGCTGCTCGACCTCCACACGGACGTGCTCGGGCTGGTGAAGCAGATCCTGGCGAGCAACCAGGACGTGATCAAGCTGTGCGTGGGCCTCCTCGTCCCGCTGTTCAAGGAGTCGCACAACCTCTACCTCATCTCGACCTACCTCTTGTCCAAGCTCGTCTGTACGCGTCCTCTTCGCGCGCGGCCGCGCCTGCTCGCTTTTACCGGTCCTGACGGGCGAACTTGGCCGCAGTCACCGAGCAGGCCTACACGCTGAAGCCGATGACGACGTACCACCACAAGCTGTTCAAGCGGGCGAAGAAGCTCTACGCCAAGGCCGGCGCCATTTCCTCCCATTTCGCCATCCCCGAGCTGCCGCCCGTACGTGATGTCCGCCAGCATGTTGGGGGGTAGCGCCACGTCAGCTCACACGTAGGCCCGCCACAAACAACAAACAAACACAAAGGCGCCTCCGGTCTTCTCCACGGAAGCTCCGGTGCGCGTGCGGCCGCCGACGTCGCTGAGCCCCGAGACGCAGGCCAGGGCCGAGGCCCTCCGAAACGCCAAGAGCGCGGCCGCTGCCGCCTCTGCCGTCAGTCCAGTACCGCAGGAGCAGGCGCAGCAGCACTTCTACCTCCTGGCGCAGCAGCAGCAGCCTCAGGCGGGAGCTGCGGCGGCCTATTCGCCTCTGGGCTCGCCCTCGACGTCGCTGGTCAACGTCCCGGCTTTTGTGGGCGAGCAACTGCCGCAGCAACAACAGCCCGCGCACTCGGCCGGCATCGCGTTCCGACGGCCCTCGACCGGCGCTGACGAGGCCGCCATCGCCTTTGATCCGTTCAACAGCGCGGGCGCCGTCGTGCGGTCGTCGTCGCCACCGGCCCGCGTCGGGTCACCGCTCTCGCGGTCCACTTCGGCCGTGCCCGTAGTGGCGTCGCACCTGCGCACCATGTCGGCGGCAACGGCCGTAGCACCCATGCTGCCCCCGCCCGCGCACCTTCACCACCACCACAGCGCCACAGTGAGCGTGCCCTCCTCCGCTGTGGTCAACCACAACCACCAGCTGGCGCAGGTCGCCCAGCATCTTCCCGGCGCGGAGAAGGATCCTGCCCAGATCAATGAAGTACGCCCACGGCTTGCGGGGGGCCTTGAGGCGACGCCTAGCTAACCGCTGACATGTTCATGTACATGGTAAACTTCTTTGTTCTGCACCACAGGAGTTGATGCAGCTTCAGCTCCAGCAGCAACAGTTGCAGCAACAGATGGAGCAGCTCATGCGACAGCAGCACCAGCAACACCAACAGCAAGCACAGGCCGAGCCGCTCTTTGACCCGTTTGGCCCGGGGGGAGGTCCTTTTGCGCAACAGCAGTAGGTCTCTTACGCCGTCGTCTATGCCGCACGAGACGGTTGCCCAGGTGTTTGTCCCGCAAGGCAGAAAGAACAAACAGACAGGCAGACCATCGCCCCGAACAACAATGGCTCATTGGTTGAGACCTCCGGTGTTTGCCCGACCATCGCTTATAAAATGTTCTTTAGGCGCTGGCTAAGCACACAAACACAACTTACTTGTACAACCACCTTCTACCTCGCCCACTACAAAGGCCATGGCGCGCTTCCTCGTGGTGGTCCTCGTCGCGGCGCTGTTCGCCCTCGTGGCCATGGGTTGTTCGACGTCTAGCGATCCGGTTCTCATCGTGCCCACTGAGTCGGGCTACGTGCAGGGCTTCGTCCAGGACGACCTCGCCCGCGCCTTCCTTGGCATTCCCTTTGCTGACCAGCCGGAGCGCTTCGCCGTGGCTCAGCCCGCGTCCGCGTGGGAGGGCGTGCGCGACGCCAAGGCCTTCCCCAAGCCCTGCGTTCAGTCGTCTACCCTCGGCGTCGAGGACTGCCTCTACCTCAACGTCTTCACGCCCAAGGGCGCCCAGGAGGGCGACAAGCTGCCCGTCATGGTGTGGATTCACGGCGGTCGCTACTGGACCGGCCAGACCGACCAGTATCAAGGCCAGTGGCTCGCGGGCAACGGCAACGTTGTGCTCGTCACGATCCAGGTACGCTACCTGCACCCCCCCAGTTGGGTTGCTTCAAAGAAGCTCGACCTCACTTAGGTGAAGCTCCGAAGCGGCCACTCACTAATTCTCCGGTTAACCCTGTGCTTACACAGTACCGCCTGAACACGTTCGGTTTCTTTGCCACGCCGGAGCTGTACGACGCCGGCAGCACCAACGTGGGCTTCCAGGACCAGATCCTCGCCATCGAGTGGGTCAAGAACAACATCGCCTTCTTCGGCGGAGATGCCACTGACATCACCCTGTTCGGCGAGAGCGCGGGAGGCAACGCCGCCATGCTCCACCTGATGGTGCACAAGTACACCGACCCCCTGGCCTACCTCAACTACGCCCAGAACGTCATCCTCCAGTCAACCTGGCAGTGGGTGATGCCCACCCTCGAGCAGCAGTACAACGCCTCGCGCAAGTTCGCCGCCAGCAAGGGCTGCAACCAGACCGCGAGCGCCGACATCCTGGCCTGCATGCGCGCCCTGCCCGCCAACAAGGCCGTCTCGACCTCGGGCTACGTCAACTACTTCCAGCCCTCGGTCGACGGCATCTTCCTCACCGACCAGCCCTACAACCTGATCAAGCGCGGTGAGTACAACACCGACGTCAACGTCGTCCTCGGCTACACCGAGGCTGAGGGCAACTACCTGGCCAACTCGCGCTCCGGCTGGAAGCCCCCGACGGCCAACCTTACCTACGCCGACTACGTGCGCATCGTCGGCACCAACTCGCTGAGCTACTGGCTCACGGCCGACCAGATTAACGACGTCTTCGCCTGGTATGCCGACAACACCGCCGAGCTGGGCTACTGGTATGGCAGCGGCGAGGTTCTTGGCCAGTTCTACATCACGTGCGGCTCGTCGTTTGCCGCTCCCTACTTTGCCCAGCACGGCCCGACCTACGCCTACATCTGGAACTTCACCTCGCCCAACTACCCCGATCAGTTCCTCCAGGCCGCCCACGGCAACGAGCTGCCCTACATCTTCAACGCCACCGTCTATACGGCCTACAACTTCGCGCCCATCGACTACGCGCTCTCGTCGCGCATGCTTGCCTCTTGGGCCCGCATTGCGAACAAGGGCAAGCCCGATCCCAGCGTCTGGCCCCAGTTCAAGGAGAACCGCCCTGTGGCCTTCCTGTGGGAGCAGACCGACACCAACCTCAACCCGCCTACGACCACCGTTCCCTTCTACCGGTCCAACCTTTGCTCTTTCTGGGAGCCCATCTTCTCCCAGAACTCACTCGTCCAGCCCTGATCGAGTCATCAACCAATAAAAACGAAAACACTTTTGTTACACTACGCCCTGGCTCCTCTCGTTGTGGCGTTAATCATCAGGAGAAACACTGGCTCCGCGTTTGGCCTACGACTTGTGTTCGAAGAGATGATAAAAAAAAAAGCGAATATGCAAAATTAATGCGGAGTCTTCCTTCCTTTTCACCAGCAGACAATGTGGCCGAGTGGTTAAGGTGCCTCGCTGCTAACGAGGTGGGGTTTCCCCGCGCAGGTTCGAATCCTGCCATTGTCGATATGTTTTTTTCCTGTGCTCGATCCTGAGTCAGCTGTCTTTTCATGCTAGCCTTCTGGGTTGTGCGAGAGAGCATCCTCATGAATGAGTACATGGCAAGGGGCATTTCTTTACTCTTCACCATTCTTCAAGGGCGTATATATATCGGGAGATAGTATCGAGTCCCGCTTTGTCGGGTCCTCTCCGTTGGTATCGACCGTGATGGCAGCCGCGGCGGCGGCCAGGGCGGCCGAGATGGCGGCCTCCCCGCCCTTGCGGTAGAGCTGTGCACTCTGCTGGAGGAGGTTGTTGACGCGGCTGACGGTGGCGCGCGCGTCCTTACCGGCGCCGGTGTAGGAGATGCGCGAGCGCGAGCGGCTCTTGAGCCGGCTCAGGAGCTCGTCCTGCCTCTCCTTGAGGCGCTCCCCGGCCTCGGTGGACTGCGAGCGCGGCCGGCTGGTCATCGACCCGAGCGAGGTGGCCCGCTCCATCGCGCTGTGCTCGCCTCGGCCCCGAGCGCTATCGCATCGGCGGCTGCCCGCCGAGGCGTCCTGTTGCTGCTGCTGCTCGCCGTCTTTCTCTTCGTAGCCGCCCTCGGTGCAGTTGTAGAGCACAAACTGCATCTCGAGCAGCTTGAGCTTGGCGCGGAGCCGGTCCTGCTTCTCGCGGCGCCGGCGCCACTCCTCCTCGTCCTTCTTCTCGCGCAGCCGACGTCGTTCTTCCTTGCGCTGCCGCTCCTCGCGCAGCTTGCGCATGTACTCCTCGCGCTGCAGCCGCTTCTGCTCTTCGGACTCCTCCGGGGTGAGCTCCGCTTTGACCTCCATCGCGTCCTCGGTCCCCTCGTCGTCCCTGAGCTCGAGTGCGCCGCAGCTCTCCGGCATCCAGAGGACGTAGCCGCCGTCGGACTGTAGGTTGAGCCGCTGCTCGTAGGGGTCCACGAACTTGGCGGTGCCCCGCCAGTCCGGGAAGCAGTGCGTGAACGCGGCCGGCTCGCGTCCCTCCTCCACCTCCTCCACTTTGACGACATCCTCGGGGGTGTCGCCCTCGTTATTAGACTTGACCTCCGTCGCGAGGTGGCCGGCCGCGTGCTGCGCGTAGCGCTTGGCCGTGTGTCGCGCGGCGCCACGCAGCCGGTCGGTGATCTGTCGGCCGAACCACAGGAACAACCTGTCGCCGCCTCTGCCACCGCCCTGCGCCGACGATGGCCGACGCTCGGCCGCGGCGGGCCGCAAATGGACCAGGTAGGCGCAGTTCTCCAGCAGGTCTCTTTGCTTGAAGCTGTGTCCACAACAAAGAGGCTGTGAGCGCAGTGGTCATGCCGAGGGGGAGGGGAGCAGAGGGACGCACTTGACGACTTCGCTGGCGGAGAATTGGCCGCCCTCGAAGCCCAGCTTGGCCAAGCGGGCCGAGACCTTGCCGTTGCCTCGGGGCGTGTCCTCCTCTTCGTCGGCGTCATTCCCGCTCTTATTCGCCGTGGTCCAGGTCTCGGGAAAGTCGAGCGAAGCCCAGAACTCGGACGGCTCGGCGTCCTCATCGATGAACCACACGTCTACTCCATTGTGCAACTCGTGGTACCCGCAGCCGCTGGCGTCGGCTATCGGCTGCGGTTTGCTGCTGCCGCTGCTACTTTCCGTCTGGCGGCTGTTGTTGCCACTGCCGGCCTGTGCCGAGGAAGACAACAAGGAGGACGGCGACGATAACGGCGAGGAAGGTCTTCGCGCCGTCATCGGAAGCTGGAGGGCGGCAGCGGTCGTGTCGATGAGCCACGTGAGGGTGTTGGTCGACTCGGGCAACGATCGTTTGCCGCGCCAGATAAACACTTGGCCCGTCGGCAGAAACAGCCCATAGGCGCCCTGCCGCACACGCACCACACGAGCACGTATGAGCCAACACACCACGTGGAAGCGTGACCGGCGGGCGGGGCAAGGGAGGGCGCACCGAAGGGCGGAGCGAGGAGGCCGTGCATTCGACCGACACGATGCGCTTGTGCGGGTCGTCCGGGTGGCACTTGGCCTCAAACATCTCCTTGAGCGGGCTCAGCGCCATGGACTGCGGTCGCTGGCCCCGCCGAATGATGATGAGACTGTTCTTGAAGAGACTCATGAACGCGGGCGGCTCTTCGCCCTGGTAGATGCGCCGCTTCTCCGGGCTGCTCCCGCCCGAGCTCACAATCTTCTCCTCTGTGCGTGTGTGTGCGTGTGTGTGTGTGTGTGTGTGCGCGGCGTGTGAGCTCGTGGGTTCATGAGGTCCTTTGCTTGCGCACGAGAGGGAACGCACCGAGCGCCGGGTAGAGGCCAAGGAGGAAGGTGGGCCACTTGAGGAACGAGGCGCCGCAGCCCTCCCAGAAGTAGACGACCCACTGGCGGGTGTCCTTGACCTTGTCGTGGAACGAATGGAGCACGACGTAGCACTCGCCGCTGTAGAAGTGGCCCACCTCGGCCTCGGGCAGCTTGCTGAAGGTGCGGCCGGACAGGATGCCCACCTCGACCGAGCTCGACAGCATCACCTCCTCGGTGGCCATCATCGAGGATGATGACGAGGTACCGGGCGTCGGGGCCGTTTCGGCGGTCATCGGCGTCCGCGATGGCTCCGGTGGGGCTTCTTCGCTCTTTTTCGGCGAGAGGAGCGGAGGGAAGAGGGTGGTCACATCGATGTCGGGCAGGAGCGGCGCCTTGAGCTTGCCGCGCTTGCGGATGTCGTCCAGCAGGCGCACATGCAACGGGCGGTAGTCCTTGGGCGCCAGTTTCTGCTTGGCGCCCCACTTGCCGCTGTCGTCGCCCTCGAGCCAGTCGGAAAAGCGCGCCTGTGGGAGCGGTGAGTTAGCCACGGCCCGGGCGGGCGGTTCGGGGGGAGGGGACAAAGTGCCTTGAAGAGGATGGGCTCCTCGCGCTCCTTGACCTCCTGCGTGATGGTCCAGACCGGTCGCCGGTTGTCATCCTTGTTTTCCTCGTCCTTCATCTGATTGGCGATGAACACCGCGATTTGCCGCGAGTAGGGCGTCGACTTGAGCCCGCTGCTCAGTCCAACATGACATGAGTGAAGCGTCGTGAGCCATATGGGACAAGAGGCCTCAAGAGGGGGATGACAAAGATCGCACCTGTACACATAAATCTCGGAGACGCAATCGATAATAAATACGCCCTGCGAGGAGAGTATCCGCCGCGAGGGCCTGATGCCCGCCTCGTTCTCCGGCGTGGTGCCCGCCGCCGAGCGCAGGTCACCAGGTTTCCGCTGCACCCACACGGTGTGGAGGTCCATCGAGCCGTACTCGCCCCGCACCTCGAGCACCTCCACGACTCCGCCCAGTGCCTCGTCCAGCTCGTCCGCCGCGGTTCCATTCGGCCGACTACCGATCATAGCCGCCGCCCTGACGTTGACGTTGACGTTGTCGTTGTCGTCGCCAGCCGTGTCGCACCCGAGGTGGTGCCAGAAGGAGCTCGGCCGGCCGGCGGCGTCTTCCTCCTTCTGGCCCAGCACTTCGACGCGCGCCAGACTCTTGCGCTCGATGACGTTCATCATCAGCACAATCTCGTTGCACACGAGATTGAGCTTCTGCTTGGACTGGACGCCGTTCCACTGGTAGAGGTGGAAGCCGCCGGTGTCGAGGAGGAACACGTCCAGCTCGTTAAGCGAAGTCGGGGCGAGCTCCACGAGCTCTATAAAGTAGTGCTCCTCAGCCGCTTTCTTCCGCTTGCGCTTGCGTGCGGCGGCCTCGTACTCGTCGTAGGTGTAGAGGGCCCACGGGTCGTCAACTGACCCAACCCCGTCGTCCTCGTCGTCGTCGTCATCGTCCTCTTCGTCGGGCAAGAACAATCGGTAAAGCCGGGGACCGGTCTCGTAGTCCTGCACGCCCTTGACCGGCCGCAGGCCACAATCGGTGCCGCCCTCGAGGTAGACGATCGCCGCGTCCGTCTCGGCGGTCATGGCCACCGACGTCGGGGCCATGACCGCCGAGGTCGTGGTCGCCACCCGGGTGGGCACCTTGCCGCTGCTGCTGCTTCCCGAGAAGGAGGCCCGGCGCGCGGCGGCCCTGCGATAATAGGAGATGAACGTAGAGGACTCCTCGCCCTGCTGCTCGGGATAGTGCTTGGCCTTGCCTCCGATGTAGCTGTTGAGCTGCACGGCCCGGAAGCACACGCTAGCCTTTTTGTCGACGCTCGCCCCGCGGCCGATCCAATAGTGCAGGTTGTAGACCAGCGCGTCGCTGCCGGGGGCTCCCGCGCCTCCGGCGGCGCCAGCGTCCTTCTTGAGGGGCGAGCCGTCCTCGGGCTCGTCCTCGTCGTCGGCGCGGCCCACGTAGAGCACGAGATAGCAGTCAGATTCGTAGAAGTGGTTAGGCGGGTGCTCCTCGCTCTGCTGCGAGATCCACACGGGCGCCATTTGCTCGATGCGCCACCGGTAGATGCCTGGCACTGTGTACGGAACAAACACTGACTTTTGAGCAGAGACATGACTGGGCGAGGGGTCCAACGGGAGAGCTGCGAACCGTTTTCGATCTGAGACGCGGCCAGAGTGAACATCTCCTGGTAAGCCAACGGGTCCTCGCTCGACATCATGTTGACGCCCCACTTCCCGTCCTCTTGCTCCACGCTGTACACAACGGGGAATTCGGGGTAGCGTTTAATTACAAGTAACAACGACTGTCGTGTGCCATCAGAGGGAAGGAAACGCACCTGTAGAAGGCGGCAAAGGCCATGGGTGGCGGTGGTGGGACGGGCGGTGGCGGTGGCGACGTCGAAGACGTTGTTGGCAACAAGGACTGTGAAGCGGAGAACGAGGATGAAAGCGATGATGAAAGCGATGATGATAGTGACGACGTCAGCGACGGTGGTGGTGACGTCAGAGCGTCGGACGAGGTCAGCGATCCAGAATCCGAGTTCTCGAGTTCTAGTCCGTCGGACGAGGACATGCACATGGACGAGCGCCAGCGGCCGTTACGCTCGCGGCTCATCCGCATCTCGCGCTCTTTGCGTCGCCGACTCTTGAGCTCCCAGCGCAGCGGCGGTGCGGCGTCGCCCGACGGCTGGGCGGTTTCCTCGTTCCGCATCTGCGTGCGCTGCTTGACCATCTCCTTAATGGCGCCCAGGAAGACGTTGGCGTCGGTCTCGAGCTTGTCCATGGAGCTCGACTCGCCCAGCACGCTCATCCGCCTGGACTGCCGGTAATGTCTGCTGCCGCTGCGCAGTCGTCGGATGTTGTCGTACTCTTCCCATCGCGAGTGAATCATCTCCTCGAGCGTCTGCTCACCACAACACCGCTTCATCGTCAGCCTCCAGCCCGCCACACACAATCAAGAACACACGCACATAAAATGAAGGGGGGGGGGACAAGTGCCTTGTCGAGGTCGCCGTTTTCGTCAAAAGAGCGAAAGGTGTTGAGGGGCCTGGGCGAGCGCCCGTGGCCGCTATCGTCCAAAGATGAGCTGGACCGGGTGTAGCGCGGTGAGACGAGGGAGAGCGAGGGTGACAGCGGCGCGGCCGGGATGTAGACCACGCGCGATGTGAGACTTGAGAGTGGTGACAGTGTGCCGCTGCCTGGACCCGAACCCACGTTCTTGGCTGCGCTGAGCCGGAGCGCAGGGAGAACGGGTTTTGGCTTGGTCGGCGTCTTGGCGGACTTGGGGGACGATGCAGCCTTCCCCGGGGACTTGGCGAGCTTGGTCCTGGACGTGATCTTCTGGGAGACGCTCAACTTGGATGACGCCGTGGTCGCCACTGACGTGTTCGTGTCCGCGGTGGGAACAACTGGCACCGGCGCCGAGTGGGACAACTGCGGCGATGTGGCGCGGCGTGAAATCCCGGCGGATGGCAGCTGCGTGTTGAGGGAGCCCATGGCGGCGATGGGTGGGTCCGACAGCTTGAGCGGCGGCGGGATGGGCGCCGACATCAGGGCAAAACGCATGGGCAGCGGCGGGCTGCCGCTCGGGGTGGTGGTGTTCGAGGCGGGGCTCGTTGTGTTGATGGGCAGCGGCGTGGAGGAATCGGAGAGGTGGAGAGGCGGAGGAAGGGGCGCCGACAAGAAATTGAGCGGCAGGGGCAGGCTGTTGGTCGTCTGTGACGACTTGGACTCAGCAAGTGTAAGCGGAGGAGGCAGCGGAGCCGAGGCGAGGTCTCGCTTGGCGGACTCGCCAGGCCCGGCGGACGAGCCTGAGCCCGACGAGGTGCGGGTGCGACGTCTCTCAATCTGCTCGATGGGCAAGAGCTTAAGGCTGGCGACGGCGTTATCGTTGCCACTGAGCTCGTAGTCGAGAACATCGCTCTGCATTCCGGTCCGATCGGAGAGCTTTCGCGGCCGGACCTGGCCATCGGCATCCAGCTCGCTGCGTACGGCCGGTAAGTCGGCAGAGTTGGACACAGACTCGGCCCGGCCGCGGCTCGACTTGGCCCGCCCAGCAAAGAGGTCGAACGTGTTGCCCTCGGGATCGCGGGTCACGCGCTCCCTCCTCTTGCGCTCTGTCTTGGGGCGTTCAGACTTGGTGCGTGGAGATATGGGTGAGGCGGGCGGCGAGGCCTCCGAGTCGGACCCGATGCCATCTTCGTCGGATGAGAGCGCGCGGAGGTCGGATGACGAGCGCGAGGAGGGAATGCCCTTCTTCTTGTTGTTGTTGTTGCCAGCCCAGCGCAGCGAGAGCGTGCCGGAGCCCGTGAAGTTTTTCTTGGTCTGCTGCACGAGCTCCATCACGCGCGATCCACCCCTTTTCCTTTGCTCCTCCTCCTTGTGGGCGCTCACCGGAACAGCGTCGCCATCGGTGGCGGCTCTGGTGCGCGGCGAGATTGGCCCTGCGGCCGAGTCGCCCTCGGTCTCTTGCTTACTGCCCTTCCTCTTCCTACGCAGCATTGGACCCTGCTTGCACGCATAACCCAAGCCACGGAGAGGGTGAGCAGCCAGGACGTAAAAACACGACACCTCGCAGCAATCATAAACATCGGTTGGTCCTAATGGGAAAAGAGAAGTAGATTTGATTGTTGTGGAGTGGAAAGCAATTCGTACCAATTTCTGAATGGAACGAGGAAGATCTCAGCGCTCCACAAAGATTAAGCCCTCAGCGTTTCCAAAATTGAGGATAGGGAAAGAGATGCGCCCAACGCACGAGGGCGGAGCCGTCGTCCTCTGCAACTGAGCCTCTTTCACGAGGGTGCCAGGTCAACAGTCGCGAGCAGAACTCGACAACAGCCACATAAGGACATCACCACGCCCGCCGTCTCCATCTTTGGTCTCAACCTTCTTTATGAGAAAATAGAGCAGGAAAATTGAATTCAAACCGCCGGACCATCAACTCAATCGAACTTGATGCCCTGAGCCAGTGGCAGCTCCTTGCCGTAGTTGATCGTGCTGTGCAGCAAGAACAAAGTTCATGAATGAGGAAGAACAAATAGGATGTCTGTACAGGAGGGCACGAGCACGGAGAACGTACCAGGTGGACCTGCGCATGTACTGCTTCCACGAGTCGGAACCAGACTCGCGACCGCCGCCCGTCTCCTTGTTGCCGCCAAAGGCACCACCGATCTCGGCACCGTTGGTCGGGATGTTGACGTTGACGATGCCGCAGTCCGAGCCGCTGGGTCTGCACGAGCGTCATGCCGGCATGAGCACGGGTCGCGCCATCACCAAATTATTAATGAATACAAAAAAAAAGGGTTGTGTACCCAATCCACTTGAACACGTTCTGCTGGTTGGTGGTGAAGAGGGAGCTGCTGAGGCCCTGCGCGGCTTCGTTGTTGTACTTAATCGCCGTCTCGAGGTCCTGTACAGTACAAAGGTTTTGAGTATCCAGGTGTGGAGCAGAGGGAGGGATGATCACGTACGGGAACCTTCGTGACGTAGAGGATGGGAGCAAAGGTCTCGTGGAGAACGATCGGAGCGTCGTGCTTGATCGACACGATGGTGGGCTCCACAAAGTTACCCGGCCGGTCGGTCCTCACCTTGCCGCCAGTAATAATCTTGCCGCCCTGTGTACATGATGATGATGATACGCGCACGTCAGCTTCACGACTAGAACGACTAGAACGGACGCTCTGCGCGTGTGCGCACAAACACAAACCTGCTCCTGGGCCTTGGTGATGGCATTCTTGTAAAGGTCGACTGAGGAGGGACGGTGAAGCGGGCCGAGAAGCGTGTTCTTGTCGAGAGGGTCGCCCATCTTCTGAGTCAGTTGCTCGTAGGCGCCCTTGAGGTTGGTCAAGAACTCGTCATGGATCTTCTCGTGCAGGAACTGAGAGGAGAAAATGATACGTCAGCTTTTGGCTTCGTCTTCTATTTTCAGCTGCAATGAGGAAGAAAGAGTGTGGTGGCGTGTTGTACCAGACGGCGAGCAGTCGTGCATCGCTGGCCAGCAGTGCCCACAGCGGCAAACAGGATGCCGCGGACGGCAAGGGTGAGGTCGGCATCGTCAAGTACTGAGGAGCCAAGGCTTAAAGCGTGAGAAAACGCGTTCGGAACAGAGCAGAAAGGCTTGAATCGAGGGTACCAGTGATGGCGTTGTTGCCGCCCAGCTCCAGGAGGCTCCGGCCCATGCGAGCAGCGACGTGCGTGCCAACAATCTTGCCCACCTGTCCGGCAAGAGCGACGTTCAGTCATCAAGACAAGCCAAAAAGGGGTTGCAATGCGGCAGCGCCCACGCACCTGCGTGCTGCCAGTGAAGGAGACCAGGGGCACGCGCGGATCCTTGGCAATAGCCTCGCCAATTTCGGCGCCGCCGGTGAGGGCCACGCAAATGTTGCCGGGCAGGCCGTTGCGCTCCAGGACGCGCTGGATGATGCGCTGTGTGGCCAACGTGCACAGGTTGGTCGAGGGCGCGCCCTTCCTGTATGCACACACATCAGTGAGCAGGAGTCCGCTGCCGACAATTCACGCGCCCGACATCAAATCAACGCAAGCAGGGAAGAGAAGAGCACCAGATCAGAGGATTGCCACAAACGAGGGCGATGGCAGCATTCCATCCTGAACGTTGCATTGGTGTGAGCAAGAGCTACAGCAAAGAGCAAGAAATGGAAATGATAATTACCCATAACAGCGACAGGGAAGTTGAACGCGGTGATGATGCCCGTGGTGCCAAGAGGGTTCCACTGTTCCAGCATGAAATGGTTCGGTCCTAGGAGCCAAGCGGTCAGGACCCTGGTCCGGGAGCAAGCAGCATGCAGAAGCGCAGGGAAGACGAGACGCACTCTCGGAGGGGAAGATCTGGCCAGCAAAGGAGCGGGAAAGACCGACGGCGTAGTCACAAACGTCGACGAACTCCTGCACCTCGCCGATTCCCTCCTGCGTGATCTTGCCCACCTCGAGGGAGACGAGCGCGCCCAGGTCGTGCAAATGCTTCCTCAGCTCGTCGCCAATCTGACGCACAATCTCACCTCGCTTGGGTGCCGGGACCTAGGGAGATTTAATTGAGCGATCAGCAAATGGGTTATTGAGCTCGTTTTCGCCAGCATTGTTGTGGGTTGTTTACCTCAGCCCACATCTTTTCCACGCTCTTGGTGGCCTCGATGGCACGCTCGTAGTCCTTCAACCCGGCCGTGGCGACACGGGCAATCGTCTCATTGTAGGCTGGGTTCACAGATTCAACAACCTCACCGCTGCCCTTACTCCACTTGCCGTCGATGCAGACGCCATCGTTGACGCCCTCCTCAATACCAAGAGATTGCAGGAAGCGAGCGTGCTTGGCATACTGGCTGCTGGTGGCCAGGCCACGAACACAGCCCAAGTTGAGGGCCTTGCCAGGAGCGGCGAAATGCCTCGATGCAATGCTCAGCCTCTTCATCTTGTTGGCTTTCCGGCTTGTGCGCGTTGTGTTCTTGGCCTCTCGGGATGGACCAGGATCAGGTTTGGAACACAAATATGCTACGAATGTCAGGCTTTTATGGTCTTCCATGTTTTGCATTCTACAGCCTCGGGAACTTCCGACAAGGAAGGTGCTCTGTGGCTGGTGTTGTGTCGGTTCATCGCTGCTCTTGTGCCGAGAGCGGCTATGGCATGAGGAGCTGGTTGTTGGCGAGCAGATACCAGAAGGCGCTGCCATAGAAGCCCTTGAGACCTTGCGTCTGCCACGTCTTCTTGATGCAGTCCCACACGTTCTCGTAGGCGTCCGGCTCGGCCCTCAGCTGCACCACAAAAAACCGTTCAACAACCATTCAAAGACTCAATAATGGGGCAAGTGGAGCTGAAGTAGAAACCTTGGTGACGATGGTCGACACGGGCAGGTGGATGAGGCCCACCAAGACAGATCCCGTGAAGTGAACGCCACGGATGCCAATGTGGTAGGCGATCTGATCGGCGAGCGTGTCACCGTCGGCCTTGGCCACCAGCCACTCGCCAAACACAAGGTAGAGGACGTCTGCCACAATGAGACGCTCGTCAGGAAAACCCTCTTGATCATCCATACGGATGGAAACAATGTTTCCCAGTGATTGTGTGATTTGCGTACCCACGATGGCCGGGCGGACGGTGTGCAGAGTAATCATTTCAGCCAGGTGAGCCACGGCGTTGTCGCGCAGCTTGCCATAGAAGGAGTCACCTTCACCACACCAAGCAATCACCCGCGCGGTTAGCCCCACCGATCAAGAAGAAGGTTGTGAATAGGCAAGTAAGTACCCGAAGGCAAGAGACCCGAGAAGCCAGTCCAGGCGTGATGCCGCACCTGGGCAAATGCACACAACGCACCGGCGGGGGAAGGTGATGAGGAGCAGCATGGAGGCGAGGAAGTGCTTTATGAGCGCACCTGGTATGAAGCGAGGAAGAGAGGATAGGTAATGGCGCTGGCAATGCTGTGCGAGCTGAGAAGTGCTAGGAAGGACTGGCTCTGCCAGTCAAGGTCGTCCGTGGACGAGCCCAGAAGTACGGGCACCATGCGGCAGAACACTGGAACGGCCACGACGAGGGTAAGACTCGCCACAAATCAGTCGGCGTGGGGTGGCCTCGAGGACCGTACCATAGGAAACAGAAGCAATAACGCCATAGATCAAATCGCTGGTGAAGGCAAGAGACGTGGCACCAATAATTCGCACAACCCCCTCTTCTTTGTGAAAATTGACGAGAGTCTGGATGGGGTTCTGCTTCTCTTTCTTGTCGTCTTCTTCCTTCAGGCTGTGCCCGTGTCCCATGCGCGCCGCCAAAGCCGCGGCGGCGATTTGTCGCTCGTAGAGGGTCCGGGCAGGCACATTGAGGAGCGAAAACTCACCAATTTTGAAGACGAGGCGGGTCACGATGGAGGAGAGGGACAAGAACTGGGGCTCTTCCTCGGCGGCCGCAGCAACGGGAACGCCAGTTGGCAGAGGGGCTCCACCCACGCCCACACCTCCTCCCCTCGGCATGGGGGCGTACGGAAGGGGGCTGGGTTGTCCCTGAGCTGTTGACATTGGTGTGGTGATGTGAAGATTTTGATGGCGTGCAAGGCCCAAGAAATTGCAGTCCTTTTCTTCTATTTTCCTGGAAGTTCCTTTGTGGCCGCACTTGGTGGTGTCTCTTTGCTGCTGATGTCGGCCTTTTGATGTATCTCCTCCGCGGCGAACGTGACGGTGGGCGAGGAACGTGTGCGTGTCCTCAACAGCGTCATGACGCCTTCTCGTCCAAGGGCCTGCGCCACCTCGACCGGGGTGCCATGCGCACCCGTGACACCCGCGTCGGCTCCTCTTGTGAGCAGCAGCTTCACGATGGCCTCTTTACCTCCACGCACGGCGTAGTGCAAACTGGTCTCCTGCGTACTGTAGAGAAAAGGCCAACAATCAGAAACGACACAACGCGGTGGAAACAACTGCGCCCGAGCTCGTCACGTATCACGTACGTCGTCGTTCGCAGATTGGGATCGCTTCCGTGATCGAGCAAGCACTGGACTGCTGTGAAGTTGCCACGCGAACATGCCTGCGCCCGTTTTTGAATGAGCTATCCGCTTGTTGTGAAAGTATGCTCATCACCACGACACAAGCCAGACTTGAAGGAGCGGCGAACCAGATGGAGGGCGGTTTCGCCATTGGGCGAAGACTGAGCATTGATGGGCGCGCCGTGCTCGACCATGTCAGCCACCAGGTTCATCAGCTCCTCTCGACTGTATCGCTGGATGGCTTCATCTGGATCCAGACCGACGTGTGAGCCCTCCGGCAAGAAAATGGAAGAGTGGTCGCCGCATACCGTCGTGTTGTGGGTCAAACAGCTTGTGGAGGACAGACTCGCCTCTAGACGTCAGCAGCGAAGCGTCAGCATTGGCCTTCAGCAACAGGCGGCAGTTGAGCAGCTGTCCGGCCCAGGAAGCCGAGTGGAGCGGCGTCCATTCATGGTCCGCCCGCAGGTTGATCAACGATGCCGGCGCCGCGGCCGAGACCTGCCCACTTGGGACAGGTGGTCGGTGATGCTGCTCGCCGTCGACCCGCTGCACATACTGCAGGAGCATTGGCACCAGCCCCACCGGGTTCCGCTCGCAGGCGACGTGCTGCAGCAACCCAGCGCCCACCCGCGCCGTCAGGTTTCAAGCGGCCCAGCAGTAGCGCGCATGCTGGACGTACAAGAGGCGTTTGCCCTCGCTCGTTGCGAGAGGCGAGGGCGCTGCGTAGCCGGTCGAATCCCTGCTGCTTCTCGGCCTTGAGGATGGCCTCGACGCGCTCGACATCGAGGCTCAAGCAGGCCTCATGCAGAGTGTCGGCCTTGAGCGCCGGCTCTGCGGACGCCGGAGGGACCTTGCCTGCCTCGCGCGGCGAGAGAGGCGGACCGTCTGGCGTCGCCGTCTCCCCAGCATCGAGAAGCTTGGCCCAGGCCGTGGTCTTGGCCGTTTCTGTGGCGCGGCACCGTCCAGCGTGAGCCACAGGCAAGCGCCAGCTCGCATCATCCTCACGTACCGCGCGGGCTAAAGTGCCAGAAGGAGAGGCCTCGTTTCGACGATGGCGAAGGCGGCGCTTGAGCGACGCTCGGGGTATGAAGGCGCGGGGACGAGTGCGAACGTCCTCTCTGCATTCCTGTGGTCGTGAGCATTTCGTTGCCCTTGTGGTCATCCTCGTCGCTCTCGCTCTCGCTCTCGCTCACCTTGCCCTTGCGGTCGCTTCCGCGCTTGTTGCGCGTGTGGTGCCAGCTGTTGACAGAGGACAGGCCCGAGCTGTCGGCTCGCTTCGACTTGCTACTTGCCGCGGACTCGTAGGAACCGCTGCCGAGCAGGCGCGAGCTGACGCTGCGGAACGTGAGGCCTCGCCTGACGGGCTCCTCGCCCGGCGACTTCTCCTTCACGCTCTTTGATCGAGGCCGAGACTCGCGCGCTGTGATACGAAAAACAGAGAAGAGAGCACATGTCAAATCCGAGCGGCCATCATGGCTGCAGGTGGCACGCATGTGTACCGCTGACTGGCCGCTGCTCGATGTGGTAAGGCGTGTTGATCAGCAGGAGCGGCACGATGCCAGACTCGGCGCTCGAATCGTCTTTCGTGGCTGATGTCGAAGAGGAAGTGCTCGAGCTGGCCATGCGAGGCGAAACGACGTCGCGCGGGGACATCTCGCCACTTGTCACCACCGACACCGTCGCGGAGCGTCGCTGCACGAGGTCCGGGCTGACGCTCCCCGCGCCCGAGATCGGCAGGACGCCGCTCATGACCCGCTTGGAGGCCTTCTTGCCGCCGGCCCCGCCCAGGAGCATGCTCTCGCGCAACATCTTCATCTGGAGGATCATCTGCTTGAGCGCCTCCTCATGTTCGCGCTTGAGCGCTTCGATCGCCTCGGAGTGTTGCCGTCGCATCTCTGCCTGCTGCGCGGCGAGGTCCTCGACCAGGCTCTCCAGCCTTTGTATTCGCTCTTCCACCGGCGTCGGCTCTGGCGAGGCCTTGGCCTCGGTCGGGCCGCCATGCGCGATGGGAGCCTCGACCGCTTGGACAGCCGGCATTTGCTCGTTATTGGTTTCACCGATCTCCTTCTTCTTCTGCTCCTCAACACGGATAAGCTTCTCGCGGAGCTTCTCCTGCTCGCGCTCCATGGCCTGTTTGCGCAGTCGCTCGATGCTGATCTCCTCGTCCTCGAGGCTCATCACGCGCCGCAGCTTGCTCGTTTTGACCCGGCGACCGCTTCCGGCGAGCTGCGACCCGAGCCCGCCGCCAACCTGGTCCTTCTCGATTCGCAGCATCTTCCTCTCGCTCTTGGCCCGCCGCACGAGCGATCCCCTCTTCTCCTCCTTGGCCTCCTTCTTTGCTTTCTTGGTCTTGTCCTTCTTGTCCTTTTTGTCTTTCTTTTCTTTCTTGTCCTCCTTCTTGAAGGACTTCTTCAAGCTGGCCATCGAAGCCGAAACGGATGAATTGGCGGCACCAGAGGAAGAAGGCTTCTCCTTGCGCACGAGCGAGACACCGTCCGACGTGCATCGCATCATGCCGGGCGAGCCCCTTTCGCTCTTTTTTGTGCTTCGCTTTTCGCTTTCGTTCTTTTCCTTGATGGTGGCCGCCGTCGGGGTGCGGTTGTTGCTCGCCCGCAGCTCCGAGCGCGGCGTCGTGCGGCCGCTGCCGCCGCTCTTCGAGCTGCGCGAGCCCTCGCCATCGTCGGTGGACAGCGCCTCTTCTGTTCCTGCCCCGCTGGCGCTTTTCTTTTTCTTCTTTTTGGTCGTCGCCTTCTTCTTCTTTCGTGGCGACGTCGCCTTGAGGGCGGCGGGCTCTTCTCCTTCTTCTAACTGATGTTCTTCCTCCATCTTCACCACTGCCATCCTTAGAGATGACGAAGGGGAGTCCAGTGGGGACGAGTCGTACTCATGGAAGGCGGCAGTAGCGCCAGCGCCGTTGATAGATCTATCAAGGTGGTGACGGAAAGGAGAGGGCATCTTGGAGAAGGGCGTGGCAGAACCAGAAATCGATTGCACCGAATCGTCCGAGGTCATCAAAGCTCGCCGCGTTGCAACGGTCGGCGAGGGCGGGGGGCTCTGGTGGTATGGTACAACCGGAAACGCCTTGCCGGAGGCCGAGTTTGCAAGCTTCTTGTTCATCTTCTTCTCCTCATCAAGCAGAGGGAAGCTCCTTGCTCCGCCTCCCTGCTGCATGGAGGCCTTCTTCTTGCTGCGTCGTCTGTTTATCCCAAAGGACCTCTAATTGTGTGTAATTTCGCCTTCAATTAAGTTGCTCAGCTATCCGAAATTTCGCCATGCTGTTAAACATAAGGAAATAGAGAAGGAAAAGAGAAGAAGCTGGCTTGCGGGCCTAAAGAGCAAAGCGTTTGTTGAGATTTCGACAGATGGGAGGAGAAGGCTAGGGTAGTCCCAAAGGAGCTCTGCTGCATCGACATGGAAAGCCCACCCCTCCCCCACCACAAGAAGAAGCAGACCGCTGGCACGCCCAACCCAATGTGGGGCTCCCATCGGGTGCAGGAGATTTCATCGAGGCGGCGCATCGTGGCCTCGACCATGGGTCCAGTCCCGTCGCCTGATGACGCAAACGAGGAGCCTGAGGGAGGCGAGTCTCGGGTCTTCTCGGAAGAAAGCAGCGAAGAAGCGGAAGAGGTGGTGGAACAGGAAGATGACGAACTCGGCGCGAAACGCGTTCCGGAGAGGGTCGACGGCGGCCGCGCTGCTGGCGTCAAGTCTCGCAGCAGCGGCACTGAGCCGGACGACACAGCCAGCGACGACGAGACCTTGTTCTCGCCACCGCCCGAGCGCGACTGCGCAGTTGATCTGAAGCAGCAGCAACGGACCGACGAGCTCAAAGCGCGGCTGGCCGCTCAGACCCGCACCGACGCGTCAGTTGCGGGCGACGCCGGGCCCGCGAAGCTTCGCCCCAAAGTGCCTCCGCTGAGCGCCCGGCAGCACCCGCGCGGCGGCGCTGACGAGGACAGGGCCTCGCCGAAGAAAGGCACGCGAACGGACCGCCGTCGGGACGATCACGAAGAGGGCCACCCGGGCGCGGAAGGTCACGTTGGTGGTGATGGTAGCCATGGTGGTGACGACGACGAGAACCGGCACCGACACAGCTACCGCTCGCTTCGAGTGCAGCACAGCCGCCTTCATCACCATCCCCAGCGCCACCACAGCCATCAGCCCCGCTTGCATCATCACCATCACGCCACTGAGGTGCTCCCCCTCCAAGCTCCCTCCGATCACTTCGAGCTCATTATTGATAATGATGATTGTGACCAGGACAAGCACAAAAGCACGCACCACAGGGGTGCGTCGCTCCAACGGTCTCTGCCCAGGGTGCCTCCTCCTGCCCCGCTTCGTCCTTGACTTCCCCTCAGCGCGCAGGAAGCGGCACGACCTGGCTAGTGCTGATGCGTGTTGAATGGATGCGTGGGTGGCAGGAGGGTGAGCGGCTCGTCCGCGAAGCGTACGAAGACGACGCGGCGCGTACGTCGCGGCGCAGCTCCCACGAAACGCACAGGTCGACCCGCCCGAGCATCGACCACGGTAACACCAATCTCAAACAAACAAACAAACAAACAAACGAACGAACAAACAAACAAATCTAACATTCCATCTGCCCCTCAACTGCAGACGGCGCCTCCACCGATGGCGGGGTCATGACCCTGCTGGTCGCGCAGACGGCGCTCATCCTCACCTTCAGCTGGGTGCGTCACGTCCCGCCTTGCCCCAATCTGCCCGCGCTTTGTGCATGGCTCTGCCGTGGGCTTATTTATGGTATGTACAGGAGGATCCGCGGACCGAAGCGGCGACGTGGGAGGAGCTCCTTCTCCAGCGCAAGATTCCCGACAAGCTGGGCGGCAAGGTCTCTCATCTCCTCCTCCTCCTCCTCCTCTTCATCAACACGCGGCTCACAAGGTAGCTTGAATTCGCATTCCTGCAGAGCATTCCCCTGTGGGAGTCAAGCGACACGCTGCCACTGGAGGTGGGCGAGCTGGCTCCGCAGTTCAGGAAGCGCCTCGGCTGGAAGGAGCACTACCCCGAGCGAAGCGGTCCGCGTCCCTCTCTTGTTCAGGACATTAATTGTCATGTCGACGGCTTCCAACACACGCGTACGCACAGGACACAACCTGGACGTGTGGCGATCGCGGACGCTGCGGCTCACGGCCGAGGCCAAGCGCCAGCTGTTCTCGTCGGCCAAGCTGTGGGCCCTCCAGGCCCGGGCGCCCGACGGGGAGAAGGGCGAGGACAGCCCGACGGAGGCCGAGTACAAGGTGCCCAAGGCCCGCACGCTGCGGCATCCACACGTGGCCAAGCGGTCGTCGATCGTATGCGACCTGGCCATCACCGACGTCCAGGTCATCCTCTACCCGCTGGGCACGGGCCTCCTCGTGCTCGGGGTCAACTGGCTCCCGCCCAACCCACGAGGTATGCCGCCGCGCCTCGCCTTGGCCCGCCTTGGCTTGTCCTGACTGTGTGGGCGGGGAATGAAATGGGCGCCAGGCAACCTGCACGGCGTCACGTCTATCGACGAGCTGCGGACGTGGCTCTTCCTCTCCAAGTTCAGGCATCGCGTGGAGAATGTGCTCGAGGGCTGGACCTTCCCCAGCCCCGAGGGCCTGGACACGGACGACGGGCAGGCCGCGAAGAAGGACGGCGACGACGATGAGGGCGGCGACAGTGAGAACAAGGCTGAGAGCGGGACCGCCAAGGACAAGCTTATCGGTGCCGCGGGCCAGGAGGACAGCAGCAACGATCACCTGTCGGCGTCGGAGGACTCGGAAGAGGAGGCGCGCCGGCGAAAGGCCGCCAAGAAGGAGCGCAAGCGCGAGAAGCGGCGGAAGAAGGAGCGCAAGCGCGCACGCGAGCGGCACCTGCGGTGCCTGGGCCGGATGGCCGGCGCCGTGTACGGCGAGGAGCCCATCACGCTCGGGTCGCTCGGCAACTGGCTGGTGCACCTGCCCGACGAGAACCCGGCCAACCCGCCGCCCCGCATCAACCGCGGCCAGCGGTGCCACCACCACTCGACGATCGTGCTCGACGGGGCGCCGTCGCAGAAGGCCCTGAGCGAGTATCTGTTCCACCTCCGGCGCGGCTTCGGGCAGCTCAACCGCCCGCCGCCCGAGGGCATGGACTATGGCCGCGACAAGGTCCGTGCGGTCTCCATTACCTTTGTTTGCGCGATTGCAAAGCCTGACCTCAAATGGACTTTAGATCTTGGTGCACCGCAAGAACCGGTACATCGGGCTGTCGCGCGAGGGGACCGTTTGCATCAGCTGGCCCACGTCGATCGAGAATCGCAACTTTGACGTGTGGACGTGGCCCAAGCTGTTCCAGGGCATCTACCTCATCCTCGGCCTCCAAGCGTGCGCCCCCCCCCCAAACAATCACAGCGCTTGAGCAAGGACATGACCAAAGAGGGATGGGGCGTGACGGGGTTTTATTGTTGTTGTTGTTGTTGTGTCACACGACAGGCACGCCGAGAGCGCGGTGCTGTCGGAGCTGGGCTACTTGTCCATGGGGCAGGCCGACATGCTCCGCACGGACAGCTCCTTCGACGAGATGGAGAAGTGCCGCTTCCGCCTGCGCGAACTGGTTTGTCTGCTGGGCGCCTCCACCACTCCTCGAGGCTGAACGGAGCCGACTCATCTGGGCGGGTTGTTTGGGGGGGGGGTGGTCATCATTGGGCAGGCCGCGATGATGGTCCGCTACACGCTGAGTATGAGCAGCGACGACTGCGGCGGCCGCTCCGAGTATGCGGTAACGCGCTGTCCTCCCCGTCCCTGTCCTTCTTGGCGAGCTGGCGCTCTAACCCGGGGAGCGGGGCTGCAGCACTTTTTCTCGGACCTGCGGCACGTGCTGGGCACGCCCTCGGCCAAGCAGGAGATTCGCGAGCAGATCGACGACGTGCTGGCCATCGTCGAGTCTCAGTACATGGAGGCACCGCTCCCTCCCCCCCCGGGGCCCCATTGAACCTTGAGGCCCAGTCGCTGACTTATGGATCCCACACGGAGAACAGGAGCAAAAGAAGGTCAAGCGGCGAGAGATGGTCGAGCGCATGGAGCAGCTCGTCCGCAAGAAGGAGGCCGAGAAGGTGAAGGAGGTCAAGCGACGTCGGTACGCTCCCCAGAGAGAAAGAGGTAGAATCTCAAGAATGTACGGTGAGCTCATGACGTGCGCGTCCCTTGCTTGCGTACACAACACACAACGCACACAGCTTCGAGATTGGCATCGCTTCGATCACGGCCATCACGCTGCCGGTGCTCGTGGTGGCGAGTCTCTTTGGCATGAACGTGGAGGAGGTGCCCGAGTGGGACTTTTGGCACCTCGTGGGCGGGCTCAGTGGGATTTGCTTCCTGCTGCTCGTGGTCCTCCTCGTCGTGTGGTGGTTCGCCTTCCGCAACAAGTCCAAGCGCAAGGCCCAGAACAAGAAGCTCAAGGTTCGGGAGCGGAACTCGTGCCTCTTGTGGTTGGAATCCTCTGGAGAATGAATTTCTCACCCTCATCATCACCATCGCGAGTACAGAAGAGCATCTCACACCTGCCGGAGCTCATGCGGAAGAGCATGGAGTGGCACCGAAGCGGGTACGACCCTCATCCGTACCAAGACTTGCTCAGAAGCTCCACTCACTCACCCACTTCCCGGCGACGCACACGCGCAGGACGCGCTTTTCGATGGGCGCGCGGCCATCAGAGGAGGAACGGCATCCGCACGAGGCCTCGATCGACATACGACGGTTCGTGTGTGTGTTTAAGCTTCCTGGATGGCTTCTCTCTGATCTATAAAGGCGGGGCGTCCGTGGGAGGGGAACAGGGGCGATTACGACGAGGACGAGCGACGGCGCACGCAGAGCTTCTCGCTCGACCGGGCCTTGGGCGGGAAAAAGAGCACCAACCCCTGGCGCTCGTGGAAGTGGGGCCGTGAGTGAGGCGAAGAGGGGAAGGGCAATTGGCCAGAGGAGAGCAGGGCGAGGCCAAAGGGAAGCATGCCTCACGAGGCTCGCGGGGGTTCACTGTACAAATGCAGCGCAAGAGCAACTCCCTGAAAGTTTGATTGTTACCCATTTTAGGACAGTTGTATTCCAGAAGTGAACTTGGCATACAACAGTTAGAACCTCAATTTCTTACAAGCACGATAGTTGTTGTGAGATGGGACGAGCGGCACAGCGCAGAACAACCTGCGACTGGCACAACTGGTTCACGGTGGTGGTGGTTTGTTCGCTCGTGGCGATACTGGGCTACATCTTGCTGGACCAACCACAAACAGATGCCACACCGCAACACGACGCGTCGAATGCTGACCTGAGACGAACCCTGCCCGCTATGCCGAGCGCTGCGCCGCTGACCGAAGACGCCATCGAGAGGGCCAAGCGCGACGGACTGCTGGAGCTTCCTTGGGAGAGAACACGCAAGATGAACTTCAGGAAACTGTGGGAGATCGAGTTGGCCAAAGAAAAGGCTGAAGAAGAGGAGCTGAGGAAGGTGGGAAAGACGAGGGCGATGGTGCAGAAGGCACAGGAAGCGGACACGCAGTCACAGCTGGAGAGGCAGGAGGAAGCCCATTACCAGGCCAAGTTGGTCAATCTGCCCGAGTGCGCCAAGATGGCCATGAAGCTCATGGATATGGCTGCTTTTGCCGGGGCTCTTACTTCAACCAACCCGGAGCAGTACCTCGACTGGGGTGGAGCTGCCGCCGGTGTCACCTTGTGCGCTGCCAAGCTGGCGAAAAACGGTGCCTTGCAACCGCCTGTCCCCCCACAGCGCCCACCTTTCTCATACTCGTGCCCAAACAGTCACAACCATCGAACACAACCAGGGTCAGTGTGATTCGCTGCGCCAAATGCTGCTCTCAGGTGGGATCACCAACGTGAACTTGATCTGCAAGCCCGTTTCGTGGTCGGCTTTTGGTAGGCTCTGTGTTGCAGGCTGATATGAAGTTGTTGTTTGGCGCTCACTTTACCCTATGAACAAGGCACCTCTCCCGAAGGCGATGGCAGCTACGAACAGTTCAAGGACTACGTCGACGTCATAGACACCTTGGGCATTCCGCAATTCGACATGGTCTTCCTTTCTGGCAGGTATGCTCTGCTGCGCGTAGCCTCTTCCCCTCAACGCTTGACACTCATGAGTAGAGGAGGGCAGGGCGCGTCCAGCATGCGCCAAGAAGGCATTGCCGTACATGTCGGCGTCCTCCTTGCTGCTGGTCCACAATTGGGACCGCGAGCACTACCAACAGCCGATCAGGGAGATGTACGACGTCGTGTCCAACCCGGCCGGCGGCATGCTCGCACACCTGCGGAAGAAGGGCTCTTCCCCATCATAAAACCTGCGAAGAAGAACACCTGACTCTTCATTGTTGATGATGCGTCCTCAACAGCTGGAAGACCAAGGAAGGAGAGGGCTCACAACGTGTTCAGTGGCGTGCGTGTGGCATAGACAGCCTCCAAGTCGTCATCGTAGCGGTAGCGGTAGGTGGGCGCGACTCCACTGAGCCCACTCTGGGCCGGGAGAACGGTGACCTTGACCTGGTTGTTGTCGGGAGTAATCTCGGGGTGCTTGAAAGCGTCCGTCTCGTCGACATGAGGATGTTGCTGATGGTGAAGATCTTGAGGCTTCTCCTTGCCCTTGTCCTCTTCCTCAGCTCGCGAGAGTGTTGCTGTTGTTGTTGTTGTGGAGTCGGCAAAGTGGCTGATCGGCTTGTCCTCCACGACGGAAGGCGAGCCTTGGCTCGTCGCCGTAGGCGGCCTAAGGCTGTGCCCGGAACCGGACAGACCTGCATCGCGCTGCTTGCGGATGTCCATGCGCTGATGAAGCCAGTCCTTGACGTGCACGAAGAACTTGTCGACCGCGGGATGGGGCATGATGTTGAAGAAGAACTGGAAGTCGTGGTTCATGTGGTGCCCGATGTACAACTCGGCCTCTGCTCATTACATCACACGACATCACGAGAAGCAACGCGTAAGGCTCTGTTCCCTCATCACGCGCGCCGAGGGGACAAAGGTCGGCCGTACCCACGCCCTGGTCGACGGCCTTCTGGTACACCGTGCGGATATCCTCCCACAGGGGCTCGACGTCGCCGCCGGTGATTAGGAGCGGCGGGAGGCCCAGCAGGTCGCCGTAGACGGGGGAGATGTAGGGCGAGTAGATGCTGCACTTGTTTCGCTCCTTCCCGCGCTCGTCGGCGAACTGCGTCAGAAGGAGGCTGCGTCGGCGGTCCCACGGGGCGTCGTGTGGGCGCTGGCCCGCGCCGGCGTCGCGTTGAGGCACGGCGTCAGACTCGGGGTGCTTGGCGCGGAGGTCTCGGTTGGAGCGCTCTCGCTCGGCCTCTTGCTCCTCCTGGCGGAGCGCGAGAAGGGACTCGCGCCGGCGCTGTGCATTCCGGCGCTCGTCGCGGTCGACCTGGCGCAGGCGCAGCTCCTCGTAGACGATCTGCTTGAGATACTTGCGCTCCCACCGCTTCTTTTCCCACTTGAGCCTCGCACGGTCCTTCTCACGCACGGCGTAGCGCTCCTGCTTCTGGGCCTTGAGCCCGCCCTTGAGCGGCCGCCGGAGCTCGCGCTCCTTGCGCTTGGTGAAGGGGTAGTCTGACGGCTGGAGGTTGAGGTAGCCCTGCACGAAGCGGAGGCCGATGTGGTACGGCCGGAACTTCTCGGGCTGCGGGTAGGACCTGTACAGGAACGCCGAGCTGTGCTCGCTGAGGTCGACCCAGGGCGACAGCAGGATGGCCGCCAGCGGCATCGGCGGGAAGATGTCGCGCTCGTCCGGGGCGAGCTCAAAGGGAAGCCGGTGCTTGTGCATGAACGTGTCGTCTGAAGCCAGCGTGCGGCGCTCCCACGCGCGCTGCTGGCTCTCGGTCAGGTCGTGCGCCGGCCATCGCGCTTCGCTGGTGCGATCGGCCTCGGCCGCGTCCGCGTCGACATCATCTAAGTCGTCGCGGCCATGGATGATGCGCCCTCGCTTGGGCGTCTTGCGGCTCTGGAGAACCTTCTCTACGGCCTCACTGGGCACGACCTCCTCGCGCTCCCGCTCCTTCTCGATCCACAGCTCGACGGGGCCTTTTGTCCATTCTCGGGGACGCTGTCGGGCGGCGTCTGCGGTCGCGTCGGCGGCGGCAGCCGCGCGCAAGTCGGTGCAACTGAGCCGTCGCTGGCGGTGGAGGTCGAGCTCGGCGCGCTCCTTCTCCAGCCGCACCTGGCGGATGACGTAGAGGAGCGATAGCGTGAGGTTGCCGCCGGCGCTATCGCCGGCGATGATCAAGCGGTCCGCAGGAATGCCGCCGCCCTTGGGATTGAGCAGCCAGAGGTAGGCGCGCCAGCACTGCTTGAGCGCCACCGGGAAGGTGACCTCGGGCGAGAGCGTGTAGTCAGGCAGGAAGAACTGCATCCCGCCGAGCAGCTTGCTCAGCTTCCAGCACCATGTGCGGTACGACGGTACCGTGCCTACCGAGGCGGAAGATGATCAAGCGGTCAACAGGCAGCTCAGAAAGGCAGAGGAAGAAGAAGAAGACCACACACCAATGCAGAAACCGCCCCCATGGATGAACATGATAGTGGGCTTGTTGCGAAAGTAGGGCGATTCCTCAGGCAGGTCGCCGCCTTTCTTCTCGTGGCGAGCCTTGAGCTCCTCGTAGGCCTTTTCTTGTTTCTTGATCTCGCGAGCTTCGTCCTTGGGCACCCAGCACACGAACTCGCCGCGCAGGCCGCAGGGCAGGGTCACCTTCCGCACGTAGGAGGCGTGTGGGATGCGTGGCACCGGGTAGAGGTTCCTCAGGTCGTCCCAGCTGAGCAGGTAGTGGTGGTCGGCCACCTTCATCACCGCCCGGTAGTACACCTCTGTCATCATGGGATCGCTCAGGTCAGACACACGTGTGGTTACGTTAAACATGAGCAACAAGTACCGAGGCGTTTGTTGTAGGACGGGTAGATGGGTCCGCGCTTTACCCGGCGAGGGAGGAGCAAGGCAGACTGTATGGCAGCCAAGGCCAAGCGAGCGTTCTTGCGCAAGTAGAAGCGTTTTGGCTTGCGCTTGTACTGTGCTTCCATCGCGGCCTTGGCACGCGCTTCTTCATCGCCCAGGCTGTTCTCTGCGATGTCCTTGTGTTTCACTTTCTTGTGCTTGCCGAATCTCATGGTGTGTTTGTGTGTAAAGTGCTTCTTGGATGAGTGAGGGTTGAGTGTTTGAAGGAGAGCCGCCACCCCAGAGAGAGCTTCAGGTAGCGTGCTTCCCGCCAGGTTTGGATAAACGCGAGAAATTTGAGACGGATTTGCACTCACAAGTCTTACAGTTTATCTCCGAATAGCACGCTCTTTTTGTAAAGGGCCCTTGTAACTCCTGGCCAGGAGACCAACGGTCTCCGTGCTTTCTCCCACAACAGCCGGTCTGGTGATCATCACGAATGAGGTTGCTGATATCAGGTTGCACGCTTTTCACATTCTTACAAGACGACATTAAGTAATTAAAAGTCAAAAACCGTGCCCTTCACTGATTTTTGCAAAGGGACAAGAAGAACAAGGATGTTTAACACTCGGGGGTCGAAGACAGGCAAGGACGACGAGGAGAATCATGACATAAAAAAGGAAAAGCTAGCCGCCAAGGAAGTAAAGTCGGCCAAGAAGGAGAAGAGCACCAAGAAGAGCAAGTTCGGCTTCCTCAAGCTAGGAAAGGCTGCCAAAACACCCGAAGACAAGATTATGGACAAGTACCCACCTGCTAGCTGCCTTCGCCTTTCGGAAGAGCTCAATGTTGTCAACAACTTTGTCACCGACCCTTTGCCTCTTCCTCGTGAGGCACGTAGTTCTCTCTTCCCCTTCCCCCCTCTCTCCGCACACGCCCCAACGAAGGCTGCGACTACTGACCTTTCCCAACAACCAGCTGGCCCCACTTATCTTGCGCTTTCTGAGCCCCAAGGAACTGGTAGCTGCTGGTGGGGCCTGCCGCCTGTGGTACACCATTACCTCGCACGACCAACTGTGGCGGAGGTTTTTCGAGAAGAGCGCCGGGCGGACCGAACACCACACCTTCAAAGAGCTCTTCCTTGACCTGCAGCTAGAGAAGAAGAGGCGCCAGGTCCGTCGCGCCCATGCCATGCAACTACTCAAGTCCTGGTACCACCACAGCACCTCTCATCCTGGCTGTGGTATTGGCTGAGCACAAACGCGTGCTGCCCAACGCAGGCATTGCCGTGCAGCATGCGGGAAGCGTGCCCGGCCGCGGGCGCTTCAGCCGAGGCCCAAGGTTGAGCCTGAAGACTTTGTGCCCGGTTCCGCCTGGCCGGTAAAATCTCGCTTCCAGAGACCGCATGTGAGCACAGGGGCTAACAGTGCTGACTCGTGTGTCCAGGTTCATCCAAGTTTGTCCAATGACCTTACCGTCGAGTTTGGCTTCGAGATCATCAAGTCTGCTGAGGAGTTGATCAACTTCCTCAGTAAGCGCGCTAAAGATGACACCTTCAAAGATCCCGGTACAACAACCTCCTGGCCAGTGTGCCTGCATACGCATGGCCATGCATTTGGCATTGCTTGCCTGGTCTCACTCGGGCGAGGTCAGAATTCTTGGCATGGGCGCTGTGGCGTTACACGCAGTTCATGCAACTCAAGGCCGACCACCCGGACCGGTTCCTGGTGCCCACCACGGAGATCGAATACGTGTGGCAGAGCCACCTCCTTAGGTCTTGGAGACCCTCCCCTTCTCTCGCGCTTGCAGGCGTGCTTTTCCAAAAGCTGACATACCAGGCTTTGGACGTCTAGGCCGGAGGACTACGCGCGCGACGCGAAGCACGTGTGGCGCATGGAGGACCTCATTGACCACCAGCTCCTGGGCACTGAAGCTGACGTCCTCGTGTTCGACGAAGCCCTGCGCGAGACGGCCGAGCTCTGGAAACGCACCTATGGTTGGTTCTATTGTCCTTCCCCATTTTCGTTCTGTGGTTGCGCATGTGTTGTTGGTTCATGGGTTCTCGCAGTCGAGGAATACTGCACGATTCCTGCTGGGCCGGTCCGTGAGAAGATGCCGGCCTTCCATGGCGGGGCGCTCAGCTGCTCCATCCAAGAGGAGGGCATCAAAAGGCTCTGGTACCAGAGCTCCGCTTGCCTCACCCAGTTGTGAACGGTTTTGACCCCCTGCCTGGTTTGGCGCACATCAGGTTTGACGCGGACTTGAGCGGCAACAAGGAGGTTCCTGCTGGATGGACCTCTCCAATCAGGTGATTATTGTTCATGTGCATTTAACTCATGATTTATTATTATTATTTCCTACAAGAAAGCTTGTGGCTCTTCTGTGCCAATATTTACAATAATATATTATTATATTACTCACGGGGACAATGCAGCTTAAAGGTGGACGACCTGATCAAGGACGGGGAGTGGTTCGGCCACTTCGCCAAGGAGAACGGCAACTCCTATGGGTTATACCTAGAGGAAGGCTGGTACAAGCTGGCAGCCAAGGCCTACGAACGCTTTCTGTACGTGTGGCGCCTTTCGTAAGCTTCTGGCCCTCTTCATTTTTCATATTTCTTGTGTTTGTATGATGGTGGTGGGGCAGGTACTTTTGCTACATCGATACCAGCGAGGAGATGGCGCACCCAACCTACGCCATCGACCTGCTGTGGCACGTCCACATGTTCCACCCGAAACTCTACAGGTTCGTCCTTCTCTCTGGCATACCAGATGGAGCAGCGGTCCAACACACACGCACACTGACACAGGGAGGACATGGTGAGGCTCACGGGTAGCATGATGGACCACGTGCCCTGGCCGGACCACTACGAGGAGGTCAACTTCACGAGGACGAATGATGTGTGGCAGCGTGAGTTTGGCATCCCGATCCAAGAGGTGCGGCTTCCGCCTGCTGCGTGATCGTGTAGAGACAAGCCACAGCTGACAGTCGCTATCGGCCACAGGAAACCCGCATGGCGCCCTGGAAGTAATATAGCATGGGACTAGTCTATTCCCGTCACCTTTTGCTCTTTTTTTTTGCTTTTTTTGCTTTTTTTGTTTTTTTGTTTGTTTTTTTTGTTTTTTGTTTTTTGTTTTGTTTTGTTTTGTTTTTTGTTTTTTTGTTTTTTGAATTGTTGACCGCCAGGCGAAAGAAATTTACCCCAGCATGTCTGACTTCGAGCTGTGCTCAATGCCGGGCACACTCACCGTCGGACTCTCCGGCAACGCAGCGTCAATCTCGCAGGTGGAAGCTGTTCTTGATGGTCGGCATACCGTGATTCCCGACAACGACACCGCCAGTAATTCCCCTTTTCTTCTTTGACTCAAACGCGCTCGGCTTCGCTTTCGCTTTCGCTTTCGCTTTTTTCTATGTTTCGTGCTTGCATCCTCACCCAAGTATTCGTGTGGCTGCTGATCCGCGGTTGGGGGGGGGGTATCCCAGTCGAGCTTTATCAGGGCGAGTCTGTTACTGTGACTGCATCACTCACTGGCTTCCCCGACCCCACCGTTGTTTGGAGCCTTCCAGCGGTACTTTTCGTTTGCCCAGTTTTTCGTTTTTCGTTTTCGTTTCGTTTTCGTTTTATTTCGCTTTTTTTGCATTAATTTTTATTTTCTCTCTGGAATGAAATGCTGACTGCACGATGGCCTGCAGGTACGAGAGGTTACGACCTCAACCGGCACCGTCGTCAACATGACCATCTTCGAGACTGTCGCCGCCACCGCCTCGCTGACCCTTGTCAACCCAGCCCCGTCCAACTCGTCCTCCAGTTCGCTTTCCTCCTTCTCCAGGCGTCACGACGCGAACGTGAGGGCTGTGAGGCAGGCCGTGACCAACGATACCAGCGGCGTCACGACATCCACGTATCGCCTGTACGTGTTTTGCTGAAGATGCTTGCTTATCCTGCCTGGACCGGACAGAACCGGGCTGGCTTTGACGGTATGGACCGGCTGACACCGTCTGTGCTGTGCCGCGCGCGCACATCCAGGCTGGTACGGAATCAAGTGGGCCAGTCGCAGCGCAACGTGACGGTCGTGAGCTACAACGCAATCCGGCCTTCGGTCACGCCATCCCCCTCGTCCACGCTGTCGCCCAAGAGCGGGGACGACGATGCCCTCACCATCGGCCTCGCCGTCGTACGCCCAACGCGCTTCTCCTTCTCCTTGTTCTCGCCCGTGTCCACCACCGCTTCCACGGTCTTGACAACGTCGTTGTCGTTGTCATCCTCGTTTTCCTCCAGGGCCTCGGCGTGGGCTTGTCGGGCCTGTGCCTCCTGTTCCTGCTCGCGCTGGTCCTCGTCTTGGCGCTCCGGTGGCGTGCGCGTGGCCAGCTGCGCGTGGTGGCGCACCGGCCCGACTTTGACCATTTGGCCTTTGGCTCGTTCCTCGAGAAGGACGACGAGGACCTGCCGTTGTGGCGTCACCAGGACCAGAAGAAGCATCTCAAGAATTTCGAGAAGCTCATCTGCGACGACGTACGTCGCCTGTCTTCCCTCCCCGTCGCAGTGTTGATGATGATCATTGTCCTTGTTCGTGGCGCTGACAACGACGACGCGTTGGCGGCTGGCGGCGGGCGAGCGCAGAGCTTTGCCGTGGCGCATGTGGTCTGCGCGCAGGTCAACATCAGCGACGCCGACCATGTGGCTCGCGTACGAGATCTCTTCCTCCCTCTTCTTCTCCCTCGCAGGCTGCATGGAGTGGAGCGCAGCCTTGGCCTCTGACCACTACTACATCACACAACGCGCACACGCGCAGGCGTTGATGATGGTGTTTGCCAGACACGAAGTGGGGGCCGAGGCCATACGAAGCTTTGTTGCCCAGGAAGTGCTGGACTCTGATCGCGTACGTCTCCCCCTAGTATTCAACATAGTAATAAGAAATACAAACAGACAACCAGCAAATGCAAAACAAAGAATTAATTTCATTTATAAATATAAAAATAAACGAATTGTAGGAGGAGACCTTGTTCCGAGCCAACTCGATGTCGACGAAGCTCTTCAACACCTTTGCCCGTATTTATGGTACGCAAACATTCCCCTCCCCCCTTTTAGACA
>NAVB01000489.1:0-23186 GCA_002179805.1 Acanthamoeba lenticulata | reverse complement strand
CCAAAGGCGCGTCCCCCCGACCCGGCCGCAGGCCGCGCTCTGTGGCAAGACAGAGCTCCCGCCAGTGGAAAGATTGAACAGGCTAGTATGTTTGTATTACACAACTAGTGGTGATGGTCGTCCTTGATGAAGCGAAGACCACAGTAACCACAAGCGTGAGGGCCTGGTTTGTCCAGATTGATGAAAACACGAGGGTGACCAAGCGCGCCGCCACCTGGAGCGTTCAGAAGACACGTCAATAATGGAAAAGCAAAGAGGGGCAAGGGACGGGGGGGCGGGGAGCAAACCTCCATCACACACAGCCCTGCTGCCGTGCGTAGCCTTAGGTGGGATCTCATGGATCAAATCCTCCGCAGCCACGGGCTAGTGTATCCTTCCATTAGCTGGAAAAAACGGACCAGGTGTGCGGATGAGGGGAATTACATACAGCATAAAGATTGCCAGGGTTTTCCGGCACACCGGGACGGTAGATGTCATCGTTAAGGCTAATTTCGCCCAGGATGGGGAGCTTGATGTTCCTGGTCGTCATCGAGCTGAGCACGGCTCGCGACGCGAGGAGAGAGGAGGTGCGTCCATACGAAGACGCCGTAAGCACTCTAAGCTGTGGTGCGGCGCGCCTCATCATGCAAAAATGGGGGTCTTGTGTGATCCTTTATTGTTTTTCTTGAGCCCTTTTTCCAGTCAACAAACTGCAAAGAGAAGGAAAAAGAAAAAGAGAGAAGACACACTGGTAACATCACGCCAGCAGCCATGGCAGACCTTGGAGATGACACACCCTGCGCGCGCTGTGGACAGGAAGTCTATGCCTCAGAGAGGTGCCTGCCCTCCCTCTTCCCACTCTCGTTCGCTTTTATCTTACCCCCTCCCCCCCCACTGCACGCCACAACGCAGACTGCGCGCGGTGAACAAAGGTACGTGCTGGCTCCCATTCACAGTCGGTCCACCGCACTAGTGACACCCCGGATGGCAGTCTACCACAAGCTGTGCTTCAAGTGTGCGGGCTGTGATGCGACTCTTGCACTCGGGAAGGAGTTCAAGCGGGATGGTGCGCCTCCCGACCACCACTGCGTGCTGTGGCTTTTGGGGTTTACTGAAACCTCACACCACCTCGACAGGTCACCCATTCTGCAAGAAGTGTTATGACTCAAACTACCGTGTCGGTCAGGGCAATAGGGTTTGACAAAAAACATTTGCAGCAACAACATCAATAAACTCTACTGCCGTTTGATGGAGCCAGCTGTGGCCACACACAAAAGCGAGAACGCAAGCTTCTCATGTCTGTCTCCAGTTTCTGCGCGGAGGTCGTGGAAGTGCCGCGGTAACCGGTTGGAGTGAAAGGGGGGAGGGGCTTTTCGCTGCGGCGCCAAGAGCCCAACCCACCGACAACAGCGACAGGGCCACACACGACCACGAAGTAGAAGAGGCTTCTTCCCTTCTCTTCCCCACGTCTCTGACTTCTCTCCTCTCGACAGCAAGACACACAAGGACCACACGCACATGCGGAGGCACAGTTTGTTGCAGCTTGTTGGGCGGTTACACCCGGTAGGGAGCAGAAGCACCCTTCCTGGGCGAGCGGCGTACCTGGCTGCGACTCAGAATGGCGGAGGTGCGCAATGGTCAAGCTCACATGCCCCACTCTACTCGTCTGTGTCCCTCTCCGCCAAATCCCCCTTCTCGTCCTTCCTCAGCGAGACACAACAGCAACGCGCTGCGGCAGCGGCTGCCGCGAGCTCCAGCCCTGAACAAACAGGCAGCAGCGAGACCACCACGACCCCCGCCCCCGTACAAGCTCCTTTGTGTTCATTTTTTGTTCTTTCTATTTTTATTTGTTTTTATTCATGTTTTTTTATTTATTTTTTGTAAATGGGTACAGGGTGTGTTGGTCGTGGAGGAAGCCACGATTCCGACATACGACCTCATCGTCATTGGCAGCGGCCCGGCTGGTCAGAAGGCCGCCATCCAGAGTTCAAAGCTGGGCAAGCGCGTGGCCCTGGTCGACGATGGGGCCTGGCTGGGCGGCATCTGCCTCAACACGGGCACCATCCCCTCAAAGACCCTCCGCGAAGCCATATTGTACCTGAGCGGGTTCAAGCAGCGGTTCTTCTACGGCAAGAGCTACACGGCCAAGGAGAACTGGAACTTTGCCGATCTCACCTACAGGCACGCTCTCCTCCCTCCTTCTCGACGTTCACACAAAACGCGGGAGCACTGATGACAGACGAGTCGGCACATAAACACAGAGTGCAGAGCGTGATCAAGCGGGAGAAGGAGGTCATCATGAGCCAGATCACGCGAAACAACGTCACTCACGTGCGAGGGCGCGGCTCCTTCTACGACGCCAACACGGTCCTCGTCACGTACATGCTTCCTCTCCTCGCCTCGATCGTTCCGTGCGCGTGAGTTTGACGAATCGACTGCATGCGGGTGCGCTGCAGCGACGCGCATGGGTCAAAGGGAAAGCTGCAAGGGAAGCACATCTTGGTGGCGTGTGGCACTCGGCCGGCTCATGACCCCAACATCCCATGCGACGGCAAGTACATCTTCGACGCTGATCAGATCCTCAACTTGACCGGTATCCCCTTTTTCAGCCGTCTCGGCTCGCATCTCGAGGCGATCTCATCCTGATCCGTCCTTCTGGCACGCAGAGATGCCGCGCAGCTTGATCGTTGTTGGCGCCGGCGTGGTGGGCATCGAGTACGCCGCCATGCTGGGCTCCCTTGCCAACACGCAGGTGACGGTGATCGACCAAAGGCCGGAGCTGCTCGAGTTTGTCGACCGGGAAATCGTGGACAACCTGGTGTTCCACATGCGCGAGGCGCGCGGCAAGTTCCGGCTGGGCGAGAAGGTGAGAACGGTCAAGGTCGACGAGTCCCGCAAGCGTGTCATCGCCGAGCTGGAGAGCGGGAAGCGCGTGATCGGCGATTCCCTCCTGTACGCCGTGGGCCGACAGTGCAACACCGACACGTTGAACCTGGCCGCGGCCGGCCTCACCGCCGACGCTCGCGGTACTCGGCCTGACTTTTTCATTATTTTATCGAATCATATTTTCGTTATTCTTTTTGATTTTTGATTTATTATTCTTATTATTTTTGGGGCGAACGCAGGACGGCTGCGAGTGAACGAAAACTACCAGACGGCGGTACCGCACATCTATGCCGCCGGAGACGTCATCGGCTTCCCGTCCTTGGCGTCGTCGTCGATGCTGCAGGGCCGCATGGCCGTGTGTCACATGTGGGGCCAGCAGTGCGCGCGCGTGCAGCCCCACCTCATCCCCTACGGCATCTACTGTTCGTCCCGTCTTCTTCCCGGCCCTTCCCTTCCACTTGAGATTCTTGCGTGGGGCGCGCTTGGAGGGGCTCACGTTCGCGGTATCGTCTCGCGCGCACAGCCATCCCGGAGATCAGCATGGTGGGCCAGACGGAGCACGAGCTGACGAAGAACAACATTCCCTACGAGTATGGCGTGGCGCGCTACTCGGAGCTGGCCAAGGGCATGATGATCGGCGACGAGACCGGCGGCTTGCTCAAGATCCTCTTCCACCAAGAGAACCACAAGGTCTGCACACAAGCTCCTCCCTCCCCCCAATTAAACGAGGCCTTTAGCGCGGCGTTCAGCTTCTCACGCGCGGGACGGACCAGATATTGGGCGTGCACGCGATCGGCGAGTGCGCGACGGAGATCATCCACATCGGACAGGCGGCGCTGGCCATGGGGGCGACGATCGAGTACTTTATCAACAACGTCTTCAACTTCCCGACTTTCGCCGAGGCCTACCAGGTCGCTGCGCTCGACGGCTACAACAAGAGTCTCGCCTGAGGCCTTGCCGCCATACCAGAACAAGGTGGCCACCAGCAGCACGACGGGCTGTGCGTCACTACGTGGAAAACGCGAGAGAGCGTTTGGGAGGGGGGGGAAGTAATGGCGCCGTCTTACGCCCGGCTACCAGTGGCCCAAGGCCTCGGCTCGCTGAGACGTTGTCTCGCGGGCTGCACATAAAAACGAACAATTTCAAGCTGCACACGCTCACGTCTTGGTTGCGTCGAGTTCGCTTGTTGTTTAAGTGGACTTACGCCGAATTTACAAGTTCAGGGAGACAACCTCGGCCCGCGCGAGCATCCGACGGGAGATCTCCAGCATCCCTTCCACCTCGTACTCGACGTGGTGCCGTTGTCTTGCCAGCTGCTGGATGTGTGTGTAGTTGAACTTGTCGTGCAGGTGCTGGCTCACCTCCTGCAAACAGGTACCATCATGCAAAAAGAGAGGAAGGGGTAGAGGAGGGTCAGTCACGGAGTGGCTCGGAGAGAAGGGACGAGTCAGAGTCACCTCAAAGTTGTTCGAGGCAAAGCCCACATCCGGCATGATAAGCTCCTTGTTGGCGCCGTTCACCGTGCCAAAGACTGGCGTCCCCTTGGACAGAGCTTCGATCGTGACCCGACCAAAGGCCTAATGACAACAAAAATAAATAAATAAATCAATAAAAAACATGAAGGAGAAAGAGAGAACAAGAGGAGAAAGGGAGGAGGCAAGAAGGCACCTCTTCCAACTTGGTGAACATCAGCAGTCCCTTGGCCATTTTGAACACATCGCGGTGGTCTTTGCCTGCAGCACAACACACGCCCAAGACACGTTCCAAGTGAGCGACTTGTAGGCCAACAGTCGCACTCTTGGGGGATGTCGCAATGGAACGGGACCTCGCTTCAGCTCAGGCCACCACTTGAAATTGGGATGTTGCTCGGCAAAACTGCGCAGCTCATTCTCGAGCTGTGTGTGCAACAAAGCTCGAGCTCAGGTACCGCCGCGGCGCAGGCGCCAGAGAGGGAGGGCGTTTACGTCGTTGTTGCCGTAGGCCCGGAACTCATCCTCGGGGAACTGTTGGACGAGCCGCTTGACCTCGTCGATGCCCTTCTGTCGGCCCCACGAGGGTCCGCTCAGGTAGACGAAGTACTTCCGCCCCGCCGGGTCCCCAAGGACGAATTCGTCGTCGGCCACGCCCTGCCACAGAGCCGAGGAGCTCCGCGCCTCCTTCTCGTTGGTGACGTAGAGCTCGCGCTGCCGTCGCGAGACGAAGCGGTAATGCCGCATGTGGATGTCGTCGTCCCCAAAGTCGAATGTCTTTCCACCGCTGTGCGCGTGTCGTCAAGTCAAACAAAGGGACAATAAGAGAGAGAGAGAGAGAGAGCAAGCACCTGTCGTGCCCAACAGCGATCGTGGGTAGCTTGAGTGATTGCAGGCCGTCGGCGCTCCACTTGCCCTGGCACCAAATCACGTCCACCTGCTCCTTTGCGAGGATGTCGCGCACCTGTCGGTGGTCACATGATCCACCACACAGACACACGCAGACGACCCACACATGATCATTATGTCACGTCGGAAGACCATGGCTGTGTCCACCACCATGGCATGCATGAAGGAACGAATGGGGGGGGGAGAACCTGGGAGATGTAGGTGCGATAGTCACATGGTGCTTTACATGCAGTCTCCAATACCTGCAAAAGAGGCATGCCAAGCAAACAGCAGCAACAACAAGTAAAATGGTGACCATCATGACAAGAGGAACAGAAGAAAGAAAAGTCGAGCAATAAACGTCTTACCCGGAATGGGTAGCGGGTGCTATTGATAACCTGCGTGCGGCCAGGCACCACGGCAATGAATTCGGAGATCTCGACCCACCCGTTCGCACACCACTCCCCGTACTCCCTCTGCGGGGCACACCAGAACCTCAATTAATTTATGCATCGAAATAAAAGAAGAGGCCTGCGAAGAAAAGGGAGGAGGTAGAGGAGGAGGGCAAAGCTGATAGACGACCTTCTTTGCGCGCTCCATGTAATAAGCCACACCTTTGGCCAGGTTATCCACTGTATGTATGTGTGTGAGTGTACGTTACCAACAAAAAGCCTCTGCTCTCTCCGAGAGAGTTCTCGTACCGGCGGCTTCGATGCCCCCATAAGCTAGGAGAGGCAGCTGCTGGTACTTGTCGTTACCAGTCAAGGCGACGCGCACGGAAAAGGTTGGTGGAGGGCATACACGCCCCTCCATCTTGCTGTCGCCGGCGTCAGTTTTCGCATGGAGGGGTGGCAGACTGTCGCGAGTGGTGTTGATGCTGCTGCTGCAGTAGAGATAAAGATACAAGGCAGAAGCTCCAACCAAGAGGAGCAGCAACCGCCAAAGTGTCTCTCGCGGCATCTTTGGCCCTCCAAGGTTAATATTTGTTTATTCCTCCCTTGGCTGAAAAAACTCCAGCTGGTCACCTCGCCACACACGTAACGTTCGACGCAGTTCTCCGGTGATCCCGGTGCGTCTGGTGAAGAAGTGTCAAGGCGAAGTGCAGGCATCAATCCCATGACTGCCTGCGTGACGACAACAAGTCCGCAAATGGCGGACCTTGACACTTTTGTTAAAAGGCGCGAGACGCCCTCTGAATAAACTGTCCCTTTCTTCACAAACCCGTTATTTTCTCCTTTCTCTCGAGTCGCGACCTTCTACACGAAGCCTCACTGTCTACATCGTCCACCGACAACATCCCATTGGTCAAGAGAGAAGTGCCCAATACTGCACCAACTACCGGCTCGCCTGGCGACAAAACGAGTGTGATGGGCCCTTGAAGGGATGAGTCACCCTCCACTGCATTTGGAATTGTTTATGTTGATGGTGCGACATCTTGAGTTATGGATTGACTTGAATGAACATGTCCTAGATTGCTGCAACCTACAACCGGGACGAGCACGAGAGCAGGTCCGCCGTGGCTTCGATCGCCTCCAACTATCATTAACCTTCCATTTTCTTGTCCTCACCAGGTCTCGTCCTCCACTTATGGGGAGCATTCTTTACATATATTCTCTATATTGTTACTTTTGCGTAGGCCTGATCGAAGCGGGAGGCGCGTGTCGTCATGTCGTGCGAGCCCGACTCGAGCGTGTCACCGCGAAACTTGAGCGTCCAGGCCTTGTTTACCTCGCCCGCCACCTTCAGCCCCACACGAAACAGAAAGTCCCATCATCAGAGGCGGCTCATGACCAGATCGTGAAGAGGGGGTCTGCCGGATCCGTCGGGGTCCGACTCATAATCTTCCATCATGTCAGTCGTGATGACCTCATCCGCGTGATCGACGTCCGCGTGGGCAAGACGCTGCTTCGTGGCCGTCTTTCTTCTTCTTCCTCCTCCTTCTCCGTTGTTTGTTCCCGCCATACCAGAACAAGGTGTATCGTCGCCCCCATGGTCAGCGCCGCCTGTCCGATGTGGATGATCTCCGTACCGCATTCGCCGATCGCGTGCACTCGAGAAGTAATAAGCTTGAAGTTAATCGCTTGCTTCAACGGGCCGTCTTGTGCGCAGATTCTAGGCTTGAGATTGAGCGTCGGCATCGTTTACCGGGAACATCACCATCGCCACCGCTCAGACGCCAAACCGCAGGCGTACGGCAACGTGGCCATGGCCGTGACTGATTTTGGAGCCTTCGCCTTCAACAAGGACCTAGTTTTGCTCTTATCAACCAACTGAATTCGCCCTTGTGGGAACCGTGCTCAGGTCTTCGGTGATATATCATCAACACCACGGGCCCGTGAGTTCATCAATCCCAATTCTCGGTACAGCTAGCCCAGCCGCTAAAGTGACTGCAAGAGATGGCAACAAACGCAGGTCTAAATCAGTTCGAAGGAGTGGTGAAGATTCTGACCAGCCAAGTGGTGGGGGCCTTCCAGAACGGCCTCATGCTCACCTTCAAGGTGAACATCACCAATCGAATCCCAAACATCGCGCTGAGCGCTGACTCAGTGTCGCTTGTCATGAAGCTTGGGAGAGTTGTGATTGGCCACGCCACGATCTCGCCATTCCGACTGGACCTCGGCACTACGACCTTGATAGGCACGGGCTTCTTCGTCAACCCGGCCAGCTTCTCCGCCGGCCAAGTGTTTTTGTCCTTAAGGGTACACTTTTAGAGCACATCCCAGTCCAGCCAAGAGTCTAACTTGTTGATGTGGGGCGAACCAGGCCACAGCAACTCGCTCACGTTCCTGAACGGAACGAGCACCACCAACCTCTTGTCCTTGGCCCTCTCGCAAACATCTATGAACGCCGAGCTACCTGGCCTGCAAAACGCCATTCGTCGCCTCTACCTCCATTCAAAGCATCAATATTCTCGGTAACTCGGCGCAGGTACCTGATCCTTTTCTTGCGTGTTGGTTCGCCGCGTCACTAAGTTAAGAATGGTTCCCATATCCCCATCAACATTACGAACCCATTCTTGACCAAGTACATGTATTTTAGCGTCTCGCTTTCAAGCACTGGGAGCTCGGCCGGCACCTTGGACGTCGATCTGGCGAAGGCTCAAAGGGCGCACTGTAAGATGGATAAGGTGGTTCGTATGCTGTTCTGAGCGTACTGGAGGGAGTTGGAGTAGACTCAGCCCATGGTCAAGTTGAAGTATATCAATTAGAAAATGAATATACACGAGGCCTCACATATAAATTCTAGAATATAAATGATCGCCACTGCTTGAGAACGTTGTTTTTTTCTTTTTCTTTGTTACATCTCCTAAGTACAAAAGTGGAACAGGGGCTGCTTCAGGTTTTAGGAGTAGATCCAGGAAGAAGAGGAATCGTCATCCTCCAACTCTTCGGCTTCGCTCTGCTGGATGGCCGAGAATCGTTTTTGGAGGCCAGCAAGAAGCAGGTCGGCGCAGCTTCGGTCTTCCCGCTTGAGGACAGGCCGTTGCTTGGTGGGCCTGGCGATGGGCTTGGGCTCCGCCGAGACGATCATCGCCTCCGGGGGCGGTGGCGGGGGCGGTGCCTCCCCAGAAGAGGACACCACGGCGGACGTCTTGACGCGCTTGTCGAGGAGCTCGAGAGCCTTGCTCTGCTTTTCGATCTTCTTCTCCGAGGCCTCGAGGAGGCCCTTGAGCTTGGCCATCTTGCCCTCGACATCCTCCAAGACCTCGCGCACGGCCTTGCCGCTCTCCTGCTCGACCAGCGTCTTCACCTCGCGCCGCTCGCGCTCGATGCGCTCACGCAAGCGCTCATCAGCCTTCTCGCGCTCCTTCTCGCGCTCCTCGAGGGCCTGCCTCCGGAGCGCCTCGGCCTCATCGGCGCGCTCCTGCTCCCAGCCCTTGCGGAGCCGCTCGACCGTGGCCTTGGTCTCCTGCTCCCACTCGGCGCGCATCTGAGCGAGGAGAGCCGTCTTCTGCTTGTCCCACTCCTCTTGCATGCGCTTGACGAGGCTCTTGCGCTGCTGGTCGTTCTCTGCCTGGAGGGCCGCCACAACTTTGGCGATCTCGAGCTCGCTCTGCATGATCTTGGCCTCTTCGCCGCCTTGCATCATGGCTTTGGTGCTCTCGATCTCCTCACGGAGGGCCTTCTCCCGCTGGGCTCGTTCTCGCTCACGCTCTTCGATCTCCTCGCGGATGACGGTGATGAGGTCCTCGCGGCGCTTCCGCTCCTCGGACTCGCGCATGCGCATGATCTCCACCTCGCCCACGAGCACCGACAGGGCCGACTTGAGCCGCTCCTCTTTGTCCTTGGCCCGGCTCCGCTCGCGCTCGAGCTCGCTGCGCATTTCGCCCAGCTCTCGGCGGAGCCGTTCGTCCCGCTCGTCAGCCTTCTCCTCGATTTGCCCCCGCAGCCGTTCGACGCTGCCATCGATGTCGAGCCGCCACTCCCGTCGCGCCCGCTTCTGCTGCTCGACCTCCTCGGCCTTGCGCGCCTCTTCCCGCTCGCGCTCGTTCTTTTCGATGTCGCGGGTGAGCTCCTCCAGCCGCGCTTCGACCTGCTTCTGCTCGGCCTCGCTGTTGACGACCCGCTGGTTCAGCTCGGACGCCTGGCTTTGGAGGGCTTTGACCTGCTCGGCGATCAGCTGCTGCGGGTTGGGGAGGGGCTTCTTGTCCACTGCGGCGTGCACGCCGGACTCGCCCCGCTTGAGGACCACGATCTTGAGCTCCCACATCTGCAGGATCGACCCGAGACCGTAGCTTTTTGAAGTCACGCCGCCCCAGTTGTCCCGTCAGCAACTGCCGCTTTCCTCCACGCCTCACGCCACCTTGGGGGAAAGGAGGGAGAGGCCTTTACCTGGCCAACGGCTCGCGTGAGTCGAGTTGGTAGCCAGCCACGGTGGACAGCGCAAACGACGAACGCCGCAGGGTCATCGACTTGCCGCCGAGCTTGGCCGTGATGGCTTGCAGCAACTGAACGCACATGAAAACTGGGGGGGTCAAGATTCCCATGACGCAGAAAATCCGGCAAGGAGGGGGGGAGGGTGAATGATGACCAACCTGAGCGATGGGCTGAAGGTTGTTGACCTTGAACGTCTTTGCCGGAAGCCCGCCAAAGAAGGAGATCTCGGGCAGGAGGAAGTTCACGACGCTGCTCTTGCAATGAGTCTCGGCCACTTTCTTGAGGAGACTCCGATAAGGCTCCAGCACCGGAAACACGTCTGGGGGCAGCGATCAGAAGAATCGGGTGGGGGGGGGGGCTTCAGCAAAAGAACGAAGCCAAGAAAGAACGAAAGAAAGAACGAAAGCGACGGCAGGGAGAGGGTGACGCACCAGCTTCTCCGGTCCAGATGTCGTCCTCAGCGATGCCCTGGTCGATCAGCGTCTGGAGCACTTGTAGCACCTCTGGCGACTCAACCACGGGCTAGAAGCAAACCCGAGCGTCAGTCGAGCCCCATCATGTCCCCGTTTCTTACCCATTAAAGACGAACCTGACGAGGACCGCTGGTGAGGCCGTTGGCGGAGATACGGCGCTGAAGGGACGAATCACGCGCGTAGAGAGCCTGAAGAGAGGCCGGGTCCATGGTCATCCGCTTGCTTAGGTTTGTCCTCCGGGTCTGGTGCATGGCCGCAGCAGCGGACACGTGTGTGCGCGAGGCCGCGGCTGACGCGGGATGTGACGCTAACGGCGTTGCGGGCGGTGTCACGCGCGCTTGAGCCTGCGCAAGCACCGAAAGAGGCTCGCTCTTGGACGCCCCATCGGCGAGCCGGGCAGCTGCCGCTTCAGCCTGCGACTGTTGCTGCGCGAGCAGAGTTGCGGTCAGGGCGGCCTGTCCGGTGAGCGAGTCGAGCAGGTTGGCCAGGGGCGGCTCGGTGGTGCTCCTCTCCTTGCGCGAGATGGGCGGCGTGGCCGGGAGCGGCGGGAACAGCTTCGTGTGCGAGGGGAGACTCCGACGGTTGAGTCGTTTGGCCTCTTTCGTCATGCCCGTCCCTGACCTGCGTGTGCGATCGGTTGGCCATCAACCAATGGGAGAAGGCGGTTAAAGGACTTGGTTACCTGACAATGGAGCTTCTAGGGACAGGACGTACCCGAGGAGTGGGCTCTCAGACGAGGGCGGAGAAGACGACGAGGAAGGACCGTCGGCTTCCCCGGTGGAGGAGGAAGAAGAGGGAGGGGAGGGCTCTTCGGCCTCCTCTTGGAGAGAGGAGCTCGAGCGGATGAGCTGCTTGCGCCGGATGGCAGCAGGAGACGACACCGGGGGCAGGTTCTCGGCCGAGCTATCATCGTTGTCGGTGTCGGCCGCTGTACCGCCGGTGCTGGAGGGCACGTCTTCGGCCAAGGACGAAGTGGAGGTCGGGACGGCATCAAACTCGTGGGAGCCAGTGTCGTCATCGTCGGAAGCGTGATGGCTCTCGACGGTGTTGGTGACGAGCGCGCCGTTGGAGCTGATGCTCACCCGGGGTCCCTCGCTCTCCGCGTTCGCGCCCTCTTTGTGCGACTCACCTTCAGCAGTAGAATCCTTGTCCTTCTTGTTCTTCTTCTTGATGCCCATGAAGTTCATGAGGCCACCCTTGCCCACGGACCGCGAGCGCCGATGTCGCCCCTTGACGGGCGGGCTGCCCGACGACGAGGCGTTGCCTTCGGTGCCGCTCGCAGTGGTGGTGGTGGTGGTGGTGGCAGCCGTGTCGGCAGCCATGCGCACCTTGGCGGCAGAAGCCTGCTCACCAAGCGACGATGACGACAATGACGAAGCTGAGTGGGCTGAGGCCAGTGGTGGAGCAACCGGCGCTGGGTGATTAGTCTGCTGTTCCTTGAAAGCGACGTCCTTTCGTGCGATGACGACGCCCTCGGGAGCATCAGCAAGCTTCGGGCGTTCCTTTGCTCGCTTGAGCCGCACGCTACCGCCCTTCTTCACTTTGCGTTCTTCTTCATTCTTTGTAGTTCGGTTGTTGGCGGTTGTTGTGGCAGAGTCGGCCATTTGTGAGGTGGTGGTGTTGGTGTGTTTCAGGTTTGACTTGCTTGCTGAGTTGCACTTCCTTACTTCTCTGCCTGCGCCACTGGGTGGAGTGTACCTCTCGTTCTCTCGCCGGAAGTGCTGAACTGGCGCGTCAGTTGTGACGTGTTAGCTCAGTCTCGCATCCTGGCGAGAGCCACCTCGCAACGAGCCCCATCCTAGCGACTGCACCTGGCGACAAAGGCGCGCGTTCTTTTCTTCTTTTTTCTTTTTTGAAACGGGTAAAAAAAATACAGAGCGTCCAATTGGTTGTTCACGAATCAGAGGCTGCAGAGGAGGAAGATTGAGGCTCCTCGTCGGGAGGAGATTCATCAGCGTCGTCCTCACCGGAGACAAGACCTTCCTTGGAGCGTTTCGAGCGATGCTTGCATTTCTTGGAGAGGACGGTGATGGGGTCTGATGCGAGAACGTTGCTGCGCCAGCTGGGATCAGTGCAGTGCACTCGGATGAGATAGCGCTTGCGGCCGTAGTAGGAGTTCACCCGCAGACGTCCGAACAGCCCGATCATGTCCTTGCCCTCCATAGCCATCGTTCGCACCGAGAAGTTTTGCTCTGGCACAGCCTCACCAGCCTCGCTCGCCACCGTCATCTTCAGGAGTTTACTCGCTGCAGGCACTCGCCAGACCTCCGCCCCTTCTTGCCCTGGTGGAGTGGTTTGGTCAAAGAACGAAAACGACGAGACCGGGGGGGGGGGGCAAGACAAGAAGAAGACAGGAAGGGAGTGAAGGGCTCAAGTCTACCTCCGGGAAAGGAGAAGGCGACGGTGAAGCAGAACTCTTTGTTCTGAAGGATCTTGGTTGGTGGCGGTTCCACAAAGCTCAGCTGGACAGGCTTGCCGGATGCAGAGGGCGCTGGCGGAACGGAAGAAGAGACTGAGGAGGAGCCCGACGATGAAGACGACGACGAAGAATGCGAGGCCATGATGGTCCTGTCGGCCTGACCGGGTTGTTGAGACGAAGAAGAAGTTGCCAGATCGACGACGAGTGGAACACTCGCAAGAGGAGGGAGGATAGGAGGCTGATTGTCAAGCCGATGATAGTGGGCTTGAACGGTGTGGTCGTCGCCGTCGAGCAGCTTGCCCACCTCGTAGGAGGGCGCCAGATCAATCCCGTGAAGATCGCTGACCTTGCGCACCTCCACAGGAATACTGTAGTTTGCCCACACGTGCGTCTCCACAAGCATGATGAGGTCCTGCACTTTGGCTCGGGCCTCCACGCCGACGGACACTGTGCCCAAACCGGGCAGCCGCGCCACTACTTGAAGAACACGATGATGGCCAGGGCCACTGCCTGCTGCCGCTTCAAGTGGCTGAATTAGCCGCGAAGAGGCCGTGGATTGTAGTTGTTGTTGTAGCTGCGGCATGACGGACGGCGGCAACGACAAGCAAGTTGTCTCCGTCTTGGCAACCAGTGCCGGCTCGCCGGTGGCCAAACGGGGTCGAACGCCAGTGGCTGCGAGAGATCCTTGTGGTCTGCTGCCGGAGGCGTAAGAGAGCGAAAATGCAGCAGCCCCACCAGCTGTTGGACCCGGCTGAAGAGCAGAGAAGGAAGTCTGCGCTCCAACTGGACGAGTTACGGCGCTTGTGGCGGGCGAACCAGCAGGACAAGTGAGGCCCGCCAGAAGCGCAGAGGCAGAAGAGGGAGAAGTGCGATGGCCGGGAAGGGGAGTAAAGTGCCGCTGCACCAACCCTCGCAAGGGTTCCTCCTCACCACCAAAGTGGAGTCGACGAAGTTGAGACCGTTGTTGGTTACCGCTGCCTGCCTCCCGCGGGAGGTGGTCTCGGTCTCGTGCTTCCATCTTTTGCTAATGTCTCTCCCCACCCCGGCTCGATCGGCAGCAAAGATTGCGCCACTCACGGAGATCGGCGCACCCAGCCGGTGTCTTCGAGTTTTCCGCCCACCAGGGAACTGGGTGATGGCAACCACTCTTAAGAAGTCTGTCCACGTAGGATATCACTCCGACATTAGCCGAATGTCTGGTCGTCCCGGTAATTCGTGTCGCCTGCCAATGAGGCGCGTGGCCGGGGAAGAACGCGTGTGCGGTTGGCAACTGCTGGGTAAGAAAGGAGACACCACACAAGCAGCGGCTGAGGGAAAGAGAGAGAACACCCCCGCACAACACATCTTTTTTTCTACTTGTTGTATTGTAGAGACCCTCCCGGGTACGTTTTTTTTTTGGTGGTTCTCCTCTCTCTCTCTCTATGCTTCCTCTGCCTCAGTGTTTGAATGACGCGTTTATTTATGGCTCTTCTTTCTTGGTTTGGCGCAACGGCATCATCGTCGCTTTTCCTTCTTTTTCGCTCTTTTTTGAAAGTAGTACTGACGACAGCTCTTATCTCTAGATCATAATCATCATGCTGGAGTACAAGATTGTCGTTCTGGGCAGTGGTGGTGTCGGTAAGTCGGCGTTGACGGTGCAGTTTGTGCAGGGCATCTTCGTTGAGAAGGTTTGTACACAACTTTTTTTTGCTGCCTCCCGCGATGTGACCTCCCGCGCTGACCGTTGTTGATTTCTCAAACAGTATGACCCCACCATCGAAGACTCCTACCGTAAGCAAGTTGAGGTTGATGGCTCGCAGTGCATGCTTGAGATCCTCGATACGGCAGGAACTGAGCAGTTCACGGGTATGCAAGCAAAGGGGGGGGTTGGTGATGATGGTGGGTCCTTCTCACAAGTGGGGACTTGATTGTTGGGTTTGGGGGGGGGCACAACAGCTATGAGAGATCTTTACATGAAGAACGGTCAGGGCTTCGTGTTGGTTTACTCGATAATTGCGCCCTCTACGTTCAACGACTTGCCCGATCTGAGGGAACAGATTCTGCGCGTGAAGGATATGGACGATGTACCGATGGTGCTCGTCGGCAACAAGTGCGATCTCACCGACCAGCGGGCCATCTCTACCGAGCAAGGCGATTCGCTGGCCAAGAAGTTCAACTGCGTCTTCCTTGAATCGTCCGCCAAGACGAAGATCAACGTCGAGCAGATCTTCTTCGACCTGATCCGGCAGATCAACCGCAAGACTGGTTCCGGTGGAAAGGATGCTGGCGGCGCTGGCGGCAAGAAGAAGGGCTGCCTGCTCTTCTAAAGAGAAAACAACCCAACCAAACCAAGAGAGGAGAGAGAGAGATCCTTCTGGAGGTGCGGGCCACCACCAGCAGGCCATCCATCCAAGATGCGCTGGTGCGGGGGGGGCCCTTCGAGCGTATGTAGATAAGACAGCCAGTGTGTGCGAATAATCAATCCTGGCTGGTTAGAGGACGGTTCCGCGATTTCCATGCACTCATGGGAAGGATAATCCACTGTGGCCTCCACCTTTTTTCTTTGGGCTCCTCTACTCCTCAACTCTACTCCCCCGAATGTACTCTTAATCCTTTCAATTATCACACAATATTGTTGGTCAATGCGGATTCTGTTTTCTTGCGAATCAAAATTTTTGGATCCATTTTTCTTGAAGGGTTTCCTTAAGGTTCTCCAGCGCCAAAGCTTCTTGCGCCGCAGCGTTTTGTGGGGGTCGGAGCAATGGAAACAAAAGCAGACAGCCCCCCACCGCCGCCACTTGTGCAACCGGTGGAAACGCTGGTGGCAACAGGGTCTGATGGGCTTGTGCGCGTGCGCAGGAGCGCGGCAAGCTCCAGGGTGCAGCAAGCCATTGCACACGCTGCGTCAGCCGTAACGGAAGACAACGCTGGGCGCTATGAAGCTGCCCTTGAAGAGTATCTCGTTGCCTCTGAGCTTCTGCTCATTGCAGCCCTCGGTACGGTGAAGTCGCTTTGAGAGGGGGGGGGAGAGCGCCCATTTTTGCTTTATTTTTTCTTTATTCGTTTATTAAATTGTTGTTTTCTGTGCTGAGTACTAAATGTTTGAAATGTTGTTTTTGGTTTTATATTTTTTTCCTCACAAACAAAAAAGAGGACAACTTGCCTGAGCAAGTTTTGAACGTCGTTCGGGTATGACAACTGCCTCCCCTCTCGTGTGGTCTGGTGAAGTCATGGTAATGACACACCCCTCTCTTTACCTGGCGTGGTGCACAGACCAAGGAATCTGAATACATCACTCGAGCGCAAGTGCTTTCAAGCTGCCTGAAGCAGGCCAAAGCTGCCGCCAGGGAGCGTACTGCCGAGAAAGTTGCCTTGAGCCGCTCCTTCAAGTACGGACTGATACTCAAGAATTAATTGGGGGGGGGCAGCTCATCACACTTTATTCACAGACATCGACACGTTCCTTCGTGCCCGATCGCAATCTATTGAATGTCCTAAAACTCACTCCTCTTCCTTCGCGTAGCCCAAACACGCTTGCCAAACCGGGGAAGGATGGCCTCTTTGGCCGCCTGCGGGCAACCACAGAAGAGTCAGCACTCTCTGACGCGGCACGATTTGCGAAACTGTTTGACCTACCCGAAGCCCTCGTCGGCAAGGCCAACAACCGTAAGGAGCCTCTCCTTCTTTCCCTCTCTTCCCCTTGGCCAGAGGTGGAACTGGATTTTGTCGCTTCCGCCTCACTCACGTGCTGGCGTAGAGCTTTATCAGTGCACGCTGAGCTCAAGCACGACGGAAGGCAAAACTCTGGTCACAGAGCAGAAGGCGCATGTGCTTCTCCTTGGCCGGTGCGCTTATATGTCCCGTCAGCGTTCTGCCCCTTTTCAGCCGCAGCTTTTTGACGGTGAGGCCTGGTTCCTTTTTTTTTTTTTTCGGGCACAGGTACATGTACATCGCAACAGAAGCCGAGACTGCGAGTGCCGAGGGCTACGCGGTATCAACCCATGGATGCAAGCTAACCGTTCGCGTGCAGACACCAGTGCTAAACGCTCTGGATCTTGTGGGCGGGGTTGCTGGTGCGCTTGCAGGAGAGGTTATTGGTAACGGAAATCCTGTCAATTGAAAAGAAGCGTCAGAACCTTATGTTCACGCGTATCCAGTTGACCACTCTGCGCGATCAAATCGTGCGTTCAGCAGTGCTCTTCCTTCTCCGTCATCAGACCTTTCTGACCCTCTCTTTCTTCTTCTTCTCCTCCTCCTCTTCTTTTGGTCCTTTCGTATTCTCTTCTTGCGCCTTCAAGTATGTGCTGGCGTGGGTGAAAGGGGAGCTGTTTGACATCCTCAACACGAAGCTGGCTGCGCTCCGCGAACAAGAGGTACGTCTTTTGCTGTCCTGTCGCGGTGGTTTTGTGTCATATATCCAAGCATGATTCATAAGAACCTGCTCTGGTGTGTGTGGGGATGGCACACATGGTGAACACACAGAAAGTATTTGGAGTTCCACTCAACGAACTGCTGGTGCGAGAGGGTAGATTCGCACTCGGCATTCCGAAGATCGTCGAGGAAACGGTGGAGCACATCTCACAACATGGTCCGTCGTCTGTCGTACAGCCTGCTTGCATCTCAAAATTGATGGCGCTGCTGTCTGCTCGCTGTGTGTTGTGTTGTGTTGTGTTGTGTTGTGTTGTGTCCTCAAGGGCTGGACCAAGAGGGTATTTTCCGAATATCGTGCGATCACATGCAGCTCACGGTGCGTTGACTTCCCCTCCCTGCAGGGGCAGAGGCTTTTTGGACATTTTTTGTTTTATTTTTTCTGAACTGTGTTGACGGTTGGCAGAGGCTCGTTGAAAAAGTGGATCGAGGCGTGGCCATCAATTGGGCCGACGAAGAGATTCACGCGTGCACGGGGATCTTGAAGAAATATCTTCGCGACCTACCCCAGCCTCTCTTCTCGCACGAACTGGTTCGCAGAATGCCCACCTCCTCATTTGCTTTGGGCGTTCGTTAGTGGACGGGTGTGTTTCTTTACTTGTGGGGAGAGGACCTAACGTTGCTGTAAATGGTGCGCCACAACAGTATGCTTGTTTCATGGCCATTCACAGTAAGTCTCCCTCGCTCCTCGCAGCTTCTCGTGGTGGTGGCGATTATTTATTTATTTATTTGTGTTACAAAAAAAAAGCACTGCTGGAGGGAGACACCGAACAAGCGGCGATGGCCAAGATCGAGTCACTAGTGCGGATACTGCCTGGACCGACCTTGCGGCTGATCAAATATCTGTTTGACTTCCTCGCACTCGTCGATACCCGCTCAGCAGCCAACAAAATGCATCTTAGCAACTTGGCGGTACGCTGTGCTTAGGGCAACCCTCTCCTGCGTGTTGGAAGATCGTCCTCACTTCTCACCATCCATGGTCTTGTGCGCAGCTGATTTTTGGGCCCATCATGATTGGATCAGAGGAGGGCCTCAACTCTGAAGCGGTACGTCTTGCCTCATCATGCGCTTGTAGAGCCTCTCCTCTCTCTCTCTCTCTCTCGGCAGCTGCTAACCTCTCGGGGCGTGTGCGATTGGTGAACGAACAGTTCCTACGCGGGGCAGACGCATGCAACAAGCTTGTGCTGCTGATGGTCTCCCAAAAAGAGCGCTTCTTCCCTGCCGATTTGTTGGCCTCATCTCAGCTCACTGCGGACGAGAGTGTGCCCAAGTACTCCTCGGCCGACCTTCCTGTCCGTCGTGGCTGACCGTGTGTTGGAAAATGAAAAGAAAAATGGGACAACACTTGAGGGTTTTTGCTGGCCTGGGAGAAACACAATTCCGCACCTTGTTGTACCACCAACAACAACAACATGGCCGCTGCCGGTCATGGTGCCGCTGCTTCGCCTCCAGTTCGGCCAGGACATGCCTTGCTTGCTGCAGAGCGTGAAGGGACTAGTTTCCCCGTGCGCGACCTCACCCTACTGCTTGACCCGGCTACGGCACGAAGGGTACCTCCCCCGTCCAGCACCGCGCAAGGCTGCCACATAATCTTTTAATTGTTGGGTGGGGTTGGGGGCGGGGCGCTTCTAAAAGGAACACTTTCGGGCCTTGGTGGAGAAGGACCCTGCCTTTGACAACCGACACCAGCATTTTCGTAGCCGTGCTGAGCGCTACCAACATGCGCTGAGCCTCGTCAAGCATCTCCAACTCTACAAGATCAAGCTCGGACTTGACCAAACAGGTCAGCCCAATTCCTCTCTCTCTCTCTCTCCTCTTTCTATGTGCAATTGTCCTCACACCAGTGCGTAAACGTGGTCCATCCCTTCAAACCTTGCTTCACGCACTAGACATGCGACTGCTCGTGGAGGAGGCCCTCACGGAAATGGTGCCCACAGCGCTTCACGAAATAGCCTTCATTCCCTTCGTTCGCAGCCAGGCCACTCCAGAACAGGCGCAGAGGTGGCTGCCCCTCGCCGAGCAATACGTACATGATTCTCCCTCTTTGTACTTGTTAGCAATGTTCATTTCTTCGTTTGTGATTTTTCTATTTCTCTCCCCCTCTTCTCGTCACAGCGCATCATAGGAGCCTACGCTCAGACCGAGCTCGGTAAGTTGCAGCGTGGGGTCTCGTGGTAGTTCCCGAATTCTGATGTCGTTTTGGGGGGGGGGAGATGACGCGTAGGGCACGGGTCCAATGTTCAAGGCTTGGAGACTACAGCAACCTTTATTCCAGAGACGAATGAGTTCGAGCTCCATACCCCCACACTCACGGGTGCGCTACGCTTCTCGTTGCCACATTACCTCTGAATTCAACTCCAACTCTCTAACATACACATGTGTTATTCCTTCCTATTGCTACGTAGCGACCAAGTGGTGGCCCGGTTGCATGGGAAAGACTGCCACTCATGTTGTCGCTATGGCGCAGCTTATCATCCATGGCAAAAGGTTCGTAAAGGTTACGTGCACGACGCAATATTACGCGGCGGGATCTAAATGGCGCTGCTACTCTCCTTTGGTGCTCTTAGTTATGGCGTGCACGCATTTATCGTCCCTATCCGGTCGCTCGAGAATCATTTGCCGCTTCCGGGGGTGACCGTTGGTGATATCGGCCCCAAGCTGGGTACTGACTCGAACGATAACGGGTTTCTGCGCTTCGACCATGTTCGCATCCCGCGGGATCACATGCTCATGGGCTTTGCGAAGGTACACCACGACAACGACCGACCCTTTTTTTCTTTTGCAGCTGATCATGAAAAACGAGGAGGAAGAGAAAGGACTCAACCACTGCTAAAGGTGGACAGAGAAGGCAACTACAGCAAACCTGCACATGACAAAATCGCCTACTTTGGCATGCTGTTCATCCGTGCCTCGCTGGTTGAAGAGGCTTCTCGGTACGCGCATGGAAATACCGGCGTCGCTGCACTCCCGACTTCTTGTGATTGTATTGTCTTAAAGGTTCATTCTCCGCTGGTGTGTTGGGCCATGTGTGGTTTATAATGCTGCAGCACCTTGGCCAAGGCTGTGACGATCGCTGTCCGGTATTCTGCTGTGCGGTGCCAATTTGCGGCTGGCCGTGGGGAGCCAGAGAAGCAAGTGCTCGACTATCGCATGCAACAATACCGCATCTTCCCCTACCTGGCGGCGGCCTACGCGCTCAAGTTTACGGGACGATTCATGCGCAAGCTGTTTGACGAACTGGCACAGGGGATCAACAGCGGCAACCTGTCTTCCCTGCCCGAGGTTCACGCCACCAGCTCGGGCCTCAAGAGTCTCACCACCACCATCACCGCCGAGGGCATTGGTTCGTATGTGTGTGTGTGTGTGTGCGCATGTGGTGTGGCCGTTTAGGCGCCAGAGCATCTGCCTGCTGCTGCAGTCCCACTTTTTGGTGGCCCACACTTGGACTTTTTTCTTCTTGCTTATCCCCTCGTCGCAGAGGTCTGTCGACGTGCCTGTGGTGGTCACGGCTACACGCATTCAAGCGGCCTTGGCAGCCTCTTTGCAGATTATGTTGGGGTACGTTTTCTTCCCTCTTTGTTTTTTTTTAAAATAATAAATTGAGTAAATTAATACATCTGTATTCGATGACGCAACTGTTGCGTTGTGTGTTGTGTCTGCAGGTGTTGACCGCTGAGGGGGAGAACTACTTGCTGACGCAGCAAACAGGGCGCTACTTGCTCAAGGCCTACGAGAAGTTGCGTCGCAGCGGATCCAACTCCACGGATGACCCTCCCAAGGTCAAATACCTCGAAAATATCGATAGTCTGCTCCAGGGTAAGTAAGAAACAGTCCCGTGTTACCTCAAGCAGCGCCCGTATCGCCAACCGACACACGTGCAGTGATATTTTGTCTACACTCATTCCTCTCACACTTGGGGGGAGGGGGGTTACGCAACCAGCTAAGTGCACGGCCGTTAGCGTGGACGACCTTTTGTGCCCACAGCGTCAACTGGAGGCCTACATGCATGTGTGTGCTCGGCTTTTGCATGAACTCTCCGTTCAGATGTTTCAACAGATTCAGGTAAAAAGCACTATAGGGACAAGGTTTAGAAGGTTAAAGGGAACAAGCTCTCACACATGCGTGTGACTCGCGCGCGCGGGGGGGGGGTGGTGGTCACGGCAGAGCGGCGCAACACCACACGAAGCATGGAATAACCACCTCGTGGAGATTGCACATTTGTCCAAGCTACACTGTCTCTATACGATTGTGTTCTGTTTCAGCACGACGCTAAGCACTGAAGTCAAGCGGACTCATCCGGTGCTCCATCCCGTCCTCAAACGCCTTTGTGATCTCTTCGGTTCGTTGCTCTATCCCCCCCCCCTCTTTTCTCCTCCTCTCAATTTTTTTATTTAATCATTTCACTCTTCTTGTGGGCAAAAATTGTGGGTTTTTCATTTTTATTAATCCATTAAATTTGGGTGTGGGTGGGTGACTGCAGCGTTGTACCACATGGAGCAGGAGATGCGCTTTTTCTTGGAGGACGGCTACTTGTCAGCCCAGCAAGCAGCGTTGGTGCGCCAAGCAGTGCGACAACTGTTGGTCGCCTTGCGGCCTGACGCGGTCGGGTTGGTCGATTCCTTCAACTACTCTGACCACACGCTCAACAGCTGCCTGGGCCGCTACGGTACAGCTGCTCTTTCCTTCTCGTCCACATTCCTACCGCAGTCTCTCTCTCTCTCTCTCTCTTTTGACTTCTAACTCACCCGCAATCCTCAAATGCTTTCTCACTCACTCACTCTCTCTCTTTTCTTTTTCTTTCTCTCCTCTCTTGACCACGCGCATCTGAACCAGACGGGCGTGTCTATGAGGCCTTGTACGAGTTTGTGCTGGCCGAGCCACTCAACCAGACACCCGTGGCACCTGGCTATGAGCACATCCGCCCACTTATCCGGGGAGAATTCCAGCCTTTGGCGCCGGCCAAAAAGGCCAACTTGTGAGCCAACCGCAAGAGAACGGGGCCCAGCGCTTTGGCTCATGAGCGTACCTCTGCCTATGACTCCACGTCGTTGAGAAACTCGGCATGGCGAGCTCACTTCTTTGTGCAGCCTCCTTCCTTTTGGACGTCGTAGTACGACACCAATGCGGGTGTTACGCAGTTTGTTTGGACCTTTTTCTTTTTTGCCTCAAAAACATAAAAATTGAGAATGCATCGGAAAACATAAGAAAAAAAGCAATGTTTCCTGCGGATTCTGGTTGGTTCGGATTAAGCCTCGTGGATAGGGTTTGCGCAATGCGGAGGAGTTAATTTCTTCAATGCCTTGGCACTGTGCGTGTGCGAGAGATGCGTAACTGCGAAAGTGCATGGACGATTAAGACCCCAAAGTGGATCAAAAACCCAGCCAGCCTTTGGCTCGTGTGGCCTCTTTTCGCCATCCCCCTCCTCTATTTCTTTTACGCCGCGACTTTCCATCCTCCAGCAGCGGCGGGCTCCTTCCCCCCACTGGCGGCCTACCGCACACGTAATGCATCCTCGTCCAGCATGGTCAACACCACCGTAAGTTGGTTGAGTAGCTGGACTTCTTCCGGAAAACACAACAACGACACCGACGACGCCGAGAAGCCGAGCAAGACACTCATAACCTACGTGTACTTTGAAAAGAATCAGCTCTATAAGGACAACCTGCAGTTCTTCCTGGACGTGGGAGTGCAAGAGCGAAGCGACGTGGACTACCTCTTCGTGGTGCAGGGAGCCTGCACTGTGGAGGTAGCCTTTTCTTGACTGCCACCATGTTTTTTGGCGCGCGGG